>JAEUYN010002206.1:0-24462 GCA_018257835.1 Euura lappo
ACTATTTTCTTCGCGATTGAATTCACTTACTGTTTGAACGTTTTCATTACTCTTTTCGTTTGTACCGTCAGTCAACTCATCAGAAATCTCATTGCAGTTAACATCAGGTGTACTGTTGTCAATGTGATTCATCACTTGAATATTTTCGTCTGATTTTTCGATTTCGTCAATTTCCTCTTCTACGTCATAATTTTCAATATAGGTTTTAATGATCTGAATCGTAGTGATTCCCTCACGGGTCGAAGACACCAACTTATTCAACGGATCCAAATCAAACGACACTATCGGCCTACAAATACGAACACCGTTCACTTCAAGCGCACGGTTTTTGTAATCAACAATCACGTTATTTTTTAACAACCAGTCGTTGCCCAAGATCATCTGATTACACAAGTGTGGAATTACCAAAAATGAATACGACATATTTTGATTCCCCAAATTCAATTCTAAGAAAACTTGTTGTTTCACAGTTACCGATTTCTTTCCAATAGCAGGTATCACCATGACTTTACTCACTGGAAGTATATTTAAGCTCGTTTTCATACGCAATTGATTAAAAAATTCATCTGAAATGCACGTAACTTGACTCCCCGTATCTAACAAAGCTGATACCTTGATATCACAAGTTTTTACTTCTAAATGTGGGCATTTTGGAACAGTTTGTGGTCCACATGACTCTGTTAATTCGTGATTTCCTTGAACATCATATGCTAGGTCCTCTACGTAATCGTAGGGATCACGACGCGTGACTGGACCTTGATTCAACGCGCCGCAACCTAGTTTAAATTCTGATTTTGAGTATGAGCTGATGTGTGAGGCTGATTCCAAAATGCTCCATTATTTTGTTGAAACTGATTTGTGTTATTTTGCGGATAATAAATGGGTGGTGGGTATCTTGTATTCGGTAAAGAAAAATTTGCTCCGTTTGTATTGTTAGTAATGGCTCTGTTACTGTATGGGTACGTCGCGTTAGTTTGTCCTTGCTGTCCTTGAAAATTACAATTAGATTGACTTTGATTATTACCTTGGAAACGAATTCCTTTTACTTTGACATATGATTGATCGTTACTATTTGGTTGAAAATTTCTCCTTTTTTCCCTTTCTCTTTCTTCCTGTGCCAAATCTAATTGTGCAAGTGCCGTTTCTACTAAATTGTTGTCAGAAAAATCTATAGCAACCAAATTTTCTCTAATTCTTACCGGCATTTGTTGAATTATGCTATAGTTTATCTCGTAGTCAGTTAATTTGGGTTCGAAGTATTGGGCTTCTTTTGTTTGTTTCAAATAGTAGGTTTGCAAAGTGTTTTCGTGTGCTTTATATTTACGCGTTGACCACCGATTTTTCTCTCTTATTCTAATTGCAACTGAGTAAAATTCTTGCAGGAAAGCTGTTTTAAAATCCGCATATGTTCGGAATCGAATTCTTCTACTATCTAACCATATTTTCGCTCTTCCTTCCAATGCTCCGTGTATTACCAAAATTTTTTGTTCACCAGGTACATGCTTCAGCTCGAAATACCGTTCTAAATCGTTAACGAATTCTCTAGGGTTTGTATTATCCTCACCAGAAAATTTCGGTACCTTAATTTCTACATTAAAAGAACTCAAATGATTAATTATACCTCCTAAAACTCTGTCGTCCTGGTCAGCCTGTATCGGTTGTGGATCTCGTGCGAGAAGTCTGTCAGTTATTCGTCTTTGTCGCTCATTTTCTTCTTGCAACCTTCTCACTTCCTCCATCAAGTCATTTTGCGATCTCAGATCTAGCATCCTTAGCTCTAGTTCAGCTCTCTGTTTTGCTATACGTTGTTCCTCCAGTCTTAGTCTCCTCGCCTCATCCTCTACTTGACCTCCGGTCTGTGGACTCGAATGCCCATTGTTTTCGTTTGAATCGCCTGTTATTGAGTCGGGCATGATTACGTATTTGATTCTCCTCCCACTTCTCGTTACTTTCGGCCTGTTAATAATCGGATTTTTCGTTACTTTCGGCATACATAAAAATTTCACTAACAACAATAAAATTTCCTTATAAGTAACACATTCATACCTCAAATTCCCTATCTAACCGTGCTCCTGCGTTGGGCGCCAATTGTCGTGATTCTTTAATTCTAATACGTTAATAATAATCTATATATTCAAGAAAATTAAAAATCATGCAAATTATAGGAAAGGGTTTTGAAATAAAATTGAATATTCAGTAGAATAATTATATTGAACAGGTAATTAATTTAATTTTTATTCCTTTTGGTCATGTTTATGTTCTTTGATTTGTATTAAATAATTGACAAATAACTAATTTTTCATTCATCCCTCCATCATTCATACATCCATACAGTTATAGTTGATACATCAACAGATTAAAATAGTTCTTCATAAAGTTTGTAAAAGTTAAATTGAATTAAATAAAATCGTTGTAAAATTTTAAAATCAATCTTTGCTCAATTATCTCGTGTTTTAATTCGTCAGTCGATTTCTCGATGTGTGATATAAGTTAAGAATTCAATATTCTTGTTTTATTCTTTCGACGTATGATCAAATTAATAACTTATCTTGAAGCAGTTTAGAATGGAGGTCCATTGAACGTTGCGATGATGATGTGTCGTTGTTTAAATCCAGAGATTCCCTTTGTGGATTCTTCTTTGTTCTTGATTTCGATATTATTTGATATTGCTGCTTCTTTTATTAAGACAGAGGTTGTACTTAATAATCTTCGTCAAGATTTTGTAGTTTTGTGATTTCAATTTACGATGATTAAGTTATTATTCCAACTTTTAATTCGATTGATACATATTCGGAGTCAGATATTGGCACGTCGTGCTCCGTCGGTTGTCACGAAGAGAAGAGAGCGTTGAGCAGGAGAGTATTGGCGATTACCCATAATCCGTGAATTCACGATTTTAGTCAAATATACCTCCGTTGTATCTCCTGCCACGTTGAGCGGGCGATTCGAACCGTTACAAAGTAGAATATCGTCCGGGCAAAGAACTGTATACAGGTGAATCACTCCACTCGAAAAACACTGAAAAAACAGATTCTTTGCGAAATTCTAAGAATAAAAGTCCTTACCGAAATTTCTGAGACACCCTTAGTTTCAGTAAAAAAGGATTCTAGTGAACCAATCTGGGGGCTGATACGAGCTTCAAATAGTGCCGGGTTTTTGGCTGTGCACTAAGTAGATCCCCGGCACATCATCGAATGCTGAGAGCTATCAGTCTTATTTTTTTTTTTTTTTTTTTTATTGTTTACGTCTTGGCGCCATCTTTCTTTTCCGTCTGGCCCCGCGCTCCGTGGTTAACGAGTTCAGGTCGACGCGGGGACATTTCCGCCGTCCTGGCCCCGCGCTCCATGGTTCACGAGTTCCAGGTCGACGCGAGGACATTTCCCGCCGTCCTGGCCCCGCGCTCCATGGCTTACGAGTCCCAGGTCGACGCGAGGACATTTCCCGCCGTCCTGGCCCCGCGCTCCATGGTTTACGAGTTCTAGGTCGACGCGAGGACATTTCCCGCCGTCCTGGCCCCGCGCTCCCATGGTTCGGTTCGGTCGACGCGAAGACATTTCGATCGTCCTGGCCCCGCGCTCCGTGGTTAACGAGTTCCCAGGTCGACGCGAGGTTCCCGCCGTCCTGGCCCGCGCTCCCATGGTTCACGGTTCAGGTCGACGCAGACATTTCCGTCGTTCTGGCCCACGCTCCCGTGGTTAACGAGTTCAGGTCGACGCGGGGACATTTCCCGCCGTCCTGGCCACGCGCTCCATGGTTCACGAGTTCCAGGTCGACGCCAGACGGTTTCCCTCGTCCTGGCCCCACGCTCCGTGGTTAACGAGTTCAGGTCGACGCGAGGACATTTCCCGCCGTCCTGGCCACGCGCTCCATGGTTTACGAGTTCCAGGTCGACGCGAAGACATTTCCCGCCGTCCTGGCCCCGCGCTCCATGGTTCACGAGTTCCAGGTCGACGCGAGGACATTTCCCGCCGTCCTGGCCCCGCGCTCCATGGCTTACGAGTCCCAGGTCGACGCGGAGACATTTCCCGCCGTCCTGGCCCCGCGCTCCATGGCTTACGAGTCCCAGGTCGACGCGGAGACATTTCCCGCCGTCCTGGCCCCGCGCTCCGTGGTTAACGAGTTCCAGGTCGACGCGAGGACATTTCCCGCCGTCCTGGCCCCGCGCTCCGTGGTTCACGAGTTCCAGGTCGACGCGAAGACATTTCCCGTCGTCCTGGCCCCACGCTCCGTGGTTAACGAGTTCCAGGTCGACGCGAGGACATTTCCCGCCGTCCTGGCCACGCGCTCCATGGTTTACGAGTTCCAGGTCGACGCGGAGACATTTCCCGCCGTCCTGGCCCCGCGCTCCATGGTTCACGAGTTCCAGGTCGACGCGAGGACATTTCCCGCCGTCCTGGCCCGCGCTCCATGGTTTACGAGTTCAGGTCGACGCGGAACATTTCCGCCGTCCTGGCCCGCGCTCCATGGTTACGGTTGGGTCGACGCGGAGACATTTCCGCCGTCCCTGGCCCCGCGCTCCATGGTTCACGAGTTCCAGGTCGACGCGAAGACATTTCCCGTCGTCCTGGCCCCACGCTCCGTGGTTAACGAGTTCCAGGTCGACGCGAGGACATTTCCCGCCGTCCTGGCCACGCGCTCCATGGCTTACGAGTTCCAGGTCGACGCGGAGACATTTCCCGCCGTCCTGGCCCCGCGCTGCATGGTTCACGAGTTCCAGGTCGACGCGAAGACATTTCCCGTCGTCCTGGCCCCACGCTCCGTGGTTAACGAGTTCCAGGTCGACGCGAGGACATTTCCCGCCGTCCTGGCCACGCGCTCCATGGTTTACGAGTTCCAGGTCGACGCGGAGACATTTCCCGCCGTCCTGGCTCCGCGCTCCCTGGTTTACGAGTTCCAGGTCGACGCGAAGACATTTCCCGCCGTCCTGGCCCCGCGCTCCGTAGTTTGCGAGTCCCAAGTCGATGGAAAGTCATTCGCTACTGTCCAGGTTTCCCACTGTCGTGTTATACGAGTTGAAGCTGTTACCAGCCCAAGTTTCTGAATACCAGGTGGACAGGCAACATTTTTCACGATATCCAGGTACCGTGGTTCATTGTCTTATTACGTCAGCAATCGTCTTGATCATTCTTCGATTTCTTATTCTGTTGACGCGTCGCGAATCGAACAAAACAGTATCTCGAAATCGAGTGCAAGAAATTGCCATGCATTATCCAATTGTTCGATCGTTTTTTGTTCAAACAAACATTGCTGTTCGCGTCTCTTCAAGAGAAGTTCATTTAACCTCGTCAAATTCTTGATAATAAAAGCCACAACGATGGTTTTCACGGCGAATGAGTATTGTGACATGATGTTATTGTACGGTGGGTTGGGGCAGAACGCTCTAGCGGCCTCAGCAGAATATGCGGTGCGATTTCCGAATCGGCGGCATCCAACTCCCGGAGTGATCTTGCGACTGATGCATCGTATACGGGAGACGGGAAACGTCGTTCCCAATAGACGCGACGGTAACGCCGTTGGACGCGAACGCTATGCGCGTAATCCGGTATTCGAGGAGTATGTTCTCAATCATGTTGCTGACAATCCGACAACGAGCATCAGGAGTATTGCACGTACATGCAACCGGAGCTACTCTACGATTCAAAGGATTTTGGCAGACGAAGGGCAGCACGCCTATCATTTCACACGGGTACAAGCGTTGAAAGCAGAGGATTACCCACGCCGTCTTGCGTATTGTCGGTGGCTACTGCGACAAAACGCGCTGGATCCAGATTTTTCGAGGAAGATCCTTTTCACTGATGAGTCGAGTTTTGGCCGCGAAGGAACCTTCAATTACCACAACAACCATTATTGGAGCGACTTCAACCCACGAAAAAAAATGGTCCATTCTTTTCAAAATCGGTTTTCCGTGAACCTGTGGGCAGGAATCGTGAACAACGTTCTGGTAAATCATTTTTACTTATCCTAAATCATATGGGGCGGGGTCGGAATTACCGAAAGCGTAAAATACCGAATTTTTGTGTTACGATTGCTCAATTTACCGAAATTTGAAAATCCCAACACTTAGTATAACAGAACCGTAGAATACCGCACAGCGTAAGTCCGAATAGATAAATGTCCGAAAGAAGACTAAACCGACTGACATAATACCGACAGAAATAAAGACGACTTTTCAACGAATCGAATTCAAATAATCCGAAAGCTCAAAGTTCCGACGTGTCAAACTCCGAAATTTAATGAATTCGAACACTAATAATCGTGGAGTAACAACATTTCTACTAATTTTTCGTTGTTTCGACGACACTCTGTACATGAATCTGGATTTTCGGAATTTTGGTCGCCCGTAACTAAAATTTTCGGAGTCTCGCGGTTCGTAAAATTGACTATTCGGTATTATCTGTCGTTTGCGTACTCTTTCGGTGGAACACCGTGTATGTCAAATGAATTTCGGTACTCCTTGTATTCGGTAATTAGACCATTCTACGATTCTGCCTGTAGTGTATTTGACCGTTCGTTAACACAGTATGAAAATTTGAGTTCGGTATTTTGAAAATCGGTATTTTATACTTTCGGCGCTTTCAATTTTCGGAATTCCGACCCGAACCCAATCATATTTATTCCGGAAAATCAACTTTATCGTACGTCTAGAATGACGAATCAAGTGAACATGAATACGCATTATTCCGGAATTTTATTTCAACCATCGTCCCTCCAGATAGGTCCGTTCGTGCTGCCGGCAAGACTCAATGGCATAACCTACCGAGATTTTCTGCGTGACGAGCTGCCGCTACTCCTGGAAAATTTGCCGTTAGCCATCCGGGAGCAGTTGTGGTTTCAGCAAGACGGAGCTCCAGCTCACACCTCCAGAGTAGCACGCGCAGTTCTGGACCAGAGTTTTCCCGATCGATGGATTGGGATGGGAAGTGCCGTTGAGTGGCCCGCAAGGTCACCTGACCTAACTCCGTTGGACTTTTTTTTGTGGGGCCACCTCAAGGACTACGTTTATCGCGCTGAAATAAATAATGCGGAACAGCTGCAAGGGTTGATCGACGAAGCCTTGGCAACCGTGACGCCTGAAATGATCATGCGAGCCCAGCAGACTTTGATCCGTCGCGCGCGTCTCTGCATCCGAATGCGAGGAGGGCACTTCGAACATCTGCTATAGCTAGGAACGTCACTGCTGCACATCAACTGCGGCAAATCTTAATTATTATTCCGTTGAATTGTTCTTTTTTTTTATTGTTATTATTTTCATTACAATTTCGTTGCGTTATTTATGTTTGGTTTTTCCAATTATTTTCATTATTATTATTCTGTTAAATTGTTCATGTTCGTTCTTGCAAATTACTTTTATTGTTATTCCGTTGAATGACTTATTCCGTTGAATTGTTCTTTTTTTTTCCAAATGACTTTACGCATTATTCCGTTGAATAGTATTGTTCCGTTAAATTGTGAATTCGTTGAAATGTTCACGTTTTTTTTTTCAAATTACTTTCCTTGTTATTCCGTTAAATTGTTGACGTTGCTTTCTGGATGATACTTTTATCATTAAGTCGTCGTATTGTTGACGTCTTCTTGCAAATAATTCTTCGACCAATTGCCATAACTATCGAGATTGTTCAATAAAAAATCCACGTTCCTTGCTATCCATCAAATTTGGCGTTTTATTATTCCAACATGATGTTGCGATTATTCTGGATTATTAAGTTTCTGTACATGAACTGCGACGTGCGAAGCCACGACAGTGGCAAATGTCTTCCCGTCAACCTGGGACTCGTTAACCACGGAGCGCGAGGCCAGGACGGCGAGAGAAAGGTGGCGCCGAGTGACGCATCCGCGTCGACCTAGGACTCGTGAACCACGGAGCGCGGGGCCAGGACGACGGGAAATGTCTCCGCGTCGACCTGGAACTCGTAAACCATGCAGCGCGGGGCCAGGACGGCGGGAAATGTCTCCGCGTCGACCTGGAACTCGTAAACCATGCAGCGCGGGGCCAGGACGGCGGGAAATGTCTCCGCGTCGACCTGGAACTCGTTAACCACGGAGCGTGGGGCCAGGACGACGGGAAATGTCTTCGCGTCGACCTGGAACTCGTGAACCATGGAGCGCGGGGCCAGGACGGCGGGAAATGTCCTCGCGTCGACCTGGAACTCGTTAACCACGGAGCGTGGGGCCAGGACGACGGGAAATGTCTTCGCGTCGACCTGGAACTCGTGAACCATGGAGCGCGGGGCCAGGACGGCGGGAAATGTCTCCGCGTCGACCTGGGACTCGTAAGCCATGGAGCGCGTGGCCAGGACGGCGGGAAATGTCCTCGCGTCGACCTGGAACTCGTTAACCACGGAGCGTGGGGCCAGGACGACGGGAAATGTCTTCGCGTCGACCTGGAACTCGTTAACCATGGAGCGCGGGGCCAGGACGGCGGGAAATGTCTTCGCGTCGACCTGGAACTCGTTAACCACGGAGCGCGGGGCCAGGACGGCGAAAGAAAGATGGCGCCGGGTGACGCAACAATAAAAAAAAAAAAAAAAAAAATAAGACTGATAGCTCTCGGCATTCGATGATGTGCCGGGGGATCTGTTTAGTGCACACAAAAAACCCGGCACTATTTGAAGCTCGTATCAGCCCCCAGATTGGTTCACTAGAATCCTTTTTTACTCGAAAACTAAGGGTGTCTCAGAAATTTCGGTAAGGACTTTTATTCTTAGAATTTCGCAAAGAATCTGTTTTTTCGGTGTTTTTCGAGTGGAGTGATTCACCCGTATTGCAGACGCTTTATCCAGGTCTTACGATAGAAACGATAAATTCACGGGTTGGTCAAGCGAAATCGAAGCACAGATCTGCTCAGTCAACTACGTGAATGCGACACCTGAAAAAATAAAACAATTGATAAAAAACACTGAAAATGATAGCGAACTCAGAGCATTGAAGGAAGTCATACTAAATGGTTGGCCAAACAATCCAAAAAAGCTAGATCCAAAAGTCAGGCCATACGCTCAATATAAAAGCGATCTAGTCATTGTTGATGGAGTAATATTCAAAAACGATTGTATTGTAATACCAGCCTCGATGAGACAAGAGATCATTGAGCTAGTTCACTATTCACATTTAGGTGTAAATAAATGCCTGAAAATCGCAAAAGACTCAGTCTTTTGGCCAGGAATTTCAAATCAAATAAAACAGAAGCTCCAAAATTGTTCACTGTGCCTAAAATACTCCAAGTCTCAAAATAGAGAACCACTTAAATCACACGAGATACCAGAACTACCCTGGAGCAAAATTGCTTGCGACATTTTCGAGATATTTTGCAAAAAATACCTTCTAGCTGTTGACTATCTATCAAAGTATCCCGAGATTAGCTCACTGAACAACGACATGACGAGTCTAAACATAATTAAACACTTGAAGAAAATGTTCGCAACGCACGGCATACCGCTGACGGTAGTATCCGATGGAGGTACACAGTTCACGTCTAAAGAATTCCAAGAATTTGCAAAACAGTGGGATTTCAATCACGTAATAACTTCTCCAACGTATGCACAGTCAAACGGTATGGCCGAAAGGCACATTCAGACGGTCAAAAAGATGATTAAGAAAATAATAGAAGACAAAAAAGACTTAGAACTAGCTCTATTGCAATACCGCAACACTCCAAATTTTGACGATCTCTCCCCAGCAGAAATACTAATGTCCAGAAAGCTGAGAGAAATCTTACCAATACCAACTCACAGGTATACACCCAAACTAGTTAATAAGCAAATCAAATTGCACGTGACCAAAGAACCGGCAAATCAATCCAAATATTATAATAAGAAAGGAGCGAGAGAATTGTCAGAAATACCGAATAATACAAAAGTGTATGTACAGTTAAAACCAAAAGCACTATGGCAACCAGCCACAGTTCTCGAGAAAACAAAAGACAGGCGCTACCGCATACAGACAGAAAACGGATCAATTCTGACCAGAAACAGAAGATTCATAAAACCCCTCAAGCTCAGGCTCAAGTTTCAAAACCTGCAATACATCCAAAACCCAAAAGCAATGACGAAACGCCGACGTACTACACTATCCCGAATAATGACGATCCAACTGACGACGAGACCATACCCGATAACGCGAACCCAATCCCGATCCCTAACAGCGACTCCTCCGACGACGACGCTTATGAAGACATCTCAGATCACGATAGCACGATACTGTTAGTCATCAGAATCGTCACCAGAGCCACAAATAGCTCTTTCTACGACTACCGCAAGGGGTAGAATCACTAGACCACCAGACAGGCTACAAATGTAAATGCTTAAATGGAAATGCAAACAGTCATACGTATAGATTACATAAGAATAAACTAGATATCGTTCTATATTATATAAAGATATCGCCGCCGCCGCCGCCGCCGCCGCCGCCGTGTCAAGATTTCGAAGGTCGACGACGACGACGACGACCCCCCCCGAGGCGGACCCCTGTAGGTTACCCAGAATCCCCCCACCCCCTCCCTTCCCCTCCACTCTGTATATATCAAGATTTCAAAGGTCGACGACGACGACCCCCCCCCCCATGAAAGATTCCCCGTTCCGCCGTTCCCCTGTCCAAAGTGTTCCTAAACCTAACCTAACCTCACCTAGCCTAACCCAACTCAGAATATTACCCAGAATCCCCACGAATTCCCCCACCTAACCTAACCTAACCTAATCCCCTAGAGATTACCCAGAATCCCCCACGAACACCCGAAGTCTTCCGGAAAGAACCGAACCGAAATCGTCATAACAGGTCATGTCAGGACGTGTCAGGTCATGACAGGTCATGTCAGGACATGTCAGGTCATAACAGGACATGTCAGGTCACAACAAGTCATGTCAGGACAGGACTGTTAAAAACGGTAAAAAAAACCACTCACAATTAGTATATGAATCATGGGATCCCAATCTTTCAGTAATCCGTGCAGAAACCTCATGTCAGGCGTAACAGGTCATGTCGGGTCATGTCAGGTCATAACAGGTCATGTCAGGAGATGTCAAGTCATGATACAGAAAACTGTTAAAAACTGTAAAAAACCACTCACACTTAGTATATGAATCATGGGATCCCAATCTCCCAGTAATCCGTGCAGAAACCTTTCGCGCGAAACCACTATAACCGAGATCACACTTTTTCATTCCATACAGAATTTTCAATTTCTTATTTTTGACTTTTTTCATAATACAACCCGAATCGGGGGATTGGCGCGCGAAGCCCCCCTAGTATATATATATATATATATGAAAATGTATAAAGTATAAATGATTGTAAAAAAAAAAAAAAAGGAAGATGTCAGGTATCACTGTACACCATACATTGTACCCCCACCAATCAACATATACAGAATATACTTGCCAGTTCACGACGGCGCTCTGACCAGTGAACACGTGTTATTATTTCATACCTGTGACCTCACATAACAAACCTGTATCTATTTCCATGTCAATAACACGCTCACTTATTAATACTTCCAAATACATCGGCTCTGCTTCGTTGGTTGAGTCCTCACCTGTGTCGGTGTCCTTGTTGTCCGTTATTATGAAGAAGTCTTCTTCGTCCTCTTCCGTCTGCTCTTCCTCCTCCTCAGGCTGCAATTCCTCTGCGTTCAGCGATTTGACTGCTTCCCGACTTTCTCTTTTTTTTCGTCTGCATGCCTTCTCCAAGTGACCCAGCAGTTTGCAATAGGTGCATGTACTATTCTGGTACTTGCAGTATTTTGCTACGTGGCCCTTATCTCCACAACGAAAACAGCTGACGGATTTCGTCGTTTTTTGAGGGTATTCTTGTCCCACTTTTTGTTTTGAACTACTAGCTCCTTTTTGGTAACCTTTGTTCGGTAATTTCTGGCTCTTTCTCAAGTGATTGACCTCTACCTAGCTCACTACACTGAATCCTTTCTCTCTAGCTTCGCTGAGTTTCCTACCGCAGATTCCCTGGCTGTAGCCGTTTTTACGGCACCTTCATAGGTGAGATTCTCTATTCGAAATAATTCGATTCTAGTGTCACTATCTCGCAATCCGCATACTATAGCTGGTCTCTCAGTGACTCTGTCAGTTTTGAGAAATTACAATGTAATGACATTTTTTTCAGTCTTGCTACAAACTCCGAGACTGTCTCATTTGGAGCTTGCTTTGCCTGGTTGAAGTTGTATCGTTCCATCGCCTCGGACGGTTTAGGATTAAGTTGTTTTTGCACCAAACTCACTATTTCGTTAAAGCTCTTGTCTTTCGGCTTGACCGGAGCACACAAATCCCGTATCAGTGTATATGTGTCCGCACTCACTTTAGTCAACAGCACTGCCACTTGTTTACCTGCGTCTACATCTTTAGCTACGAAGTATTGCTCGAGTCTTTCGATGTAAATTTCCCAATCGTCTTGGTTCAGGTTGAACTCTAGCTTCGACGCACTGCTGTGATGAGTCATTTTTATATGCGCGACACTTTGTACGGATTCACTGACTACTGTTTCCACTGCTTCTAACACAGTTCTGTCGGAACCCCTTGTTTTTGTATCCTTATGATCTAAAGTCTGTTCGTTATTTTGCTTAGGCACTGTCCCTCTACGCACGATTTCTACTAACTGTTTTCGCAATACTTCGAACGTCAAGGTTTCGTCAACTTCCTCTACATAATGCTGTAGTTTGTCTATTATTTCACTTTTTGAAAGTTTATAGATCCATGAGACGTGCTCTCCCTTTGACGAGCCACTTGATGCCGACATGCGAACCTTCCGTTAGTCTCGTTTTCCTTGCAAGATGCACTAAACGTACACGCGCTTACTCGAATTCACACAACTTTTGTGCTCATCCGACTACACTTGTATCCTCGTCGCCAATTGTGGTGTTCTAGGGAAATGACTTGCCATAATATAACGTATTATACAATCCTTTTGTTATGATTCACACATGATACAAACAGGCTGGCGTCTCTCGACATACTGACTTACAGATACCTTAAATTATTCTCCTGGGCTCTTGCCTATCTTCCATTTTCTCATTCTCTTATTCATAGCTTATACATTCACATACTCGTACACTACAAAAATTACCTTTAGTATATGCCAAAATAGTAATAAACTCTCTGAATGAATTTTCTGCTGTGTTTGAACGTACCTGGCAAGTGTAAAGTTGGTTTGGCTGATTTGCTTAGACGTTTGGCGAGTAAATACTTTTCTCCAAAATGAATAGCACAAATGGTTCTTCGTACTATTTTATCTTGTGGAACTGCCAACAAGTGTGCATTTCCAGTTGCTGGAATACATTCCTGAAAGCGCTCTTTGTCTTCCATGGGGTTCGGGAACGTGAACATGCGCCCCGACGTTTTGCCACACGAGCGTACGGTACACTTTCGGGCACTCATAATTTTCTAAAAACATGTTAAGATCAACTAAAATGTGACGAATAATTCATATTAGTTGCAAAATGTTAAACAAATAAGTTTAAGTAAACCGTGGACTCTGATACGTGCATAACAATTTACTTGTATCATTACAAATATGAATGGATAATATAAGCTATGTGACTTACGTGTTATCTTCGATGAATGTAACTACGCACATCACAAATCACTTTAAAACACTATTTGTAGCTGTTTGTAGCTGCCCATAGCTGTCATTTAAGTGAGGTTATGTTCGTTAAAAACGCGGGAAATCTCAATACGAGTGCTTATGTGTGTGAAATCACTGATGTGGAGTTACGTAGTGTGCGTATCGCTCCTGCCGCTATCTATTAGTCATGACGCGACAAACTTCGACTCACAAGGAGACGAGGGACCTTCGATGTCGCGGATCGGGTTCCCGTTTCACGTGGTGAAAGTTTAAGACCTCCGAATTAACGTGGTTTTTGATTTTTGATCGAATAGGCCTTGGTTGCTGAGATATCGCGATTCGAAATTTAGAGATTTTCGGGCGGAGTGGGGCTCGCGTGAGCGTGCACGCTGGAACCAAGAGCTGGCGTAGCTGAGGCGGTAAGATGACGGACTGGAACGCTGAAGGTTCGCGGTTCGCGTCCCCGCACATTTTTTTTTTTTCTTTTTTCAATTTATTTTCCATATATCTTTTCAATCTCTCATAAGACTTTGCATGCGCAAGTCAGTAGTGTTTATAGGTACTTTGTAACGTATTTAACAATGTGAAAAATCATCTAATTATTAATTTAGAAGCTCAAGAAAATAAGGACAATAGAATTTAAATTCAAACCCCGGATATCACCTGACATCCTGTTCACATCCATTTCAAATAACTTAGAAGCATCAACACACACACACATTCGAGTCACAGTAACAAAATTCAACAGTAATTTGGACAACAACACAATACACGATTAACATTGTTTATACAAAACACACGTAACTTAACCACAAAAATGTAAAATAATTTAAGGAAGATTTCCTGTCAAAGAGACAAACACAAATGTACATAACCATGCGTGATCCTTAATACCAATAAACGGGGATCAACACGGATAGAGAAGAACAGAAAAGCAGTAAATCGTATTCATACGCCAAGTAGGGAAGTTGAGGAGTTCGTGAGTCAGTCCCCTCTCTTAAAATTTGAAGAAATGTAACTACGCGCATCGAAAAATAGTGCGAAAACCGAGCCGTAATGGTAAATCAGAGCACGAGTAGAGCCACTTCGGTCCGGCCTGACAAGCCTGTCAGACGTGTCGAATTTTGAGTATTAACTTCGGTCTGTCCACTGGGACATCTTGGTACGTAATTCGTGGGAGCAGTCCACGAATCTACGAATTTAGAGTCATTTTCGAACATAGAAAATTTTATTTTTCTCGATTTATTGACTTAGAAAAATTTTGCAATCGAGATATTACATTTCAGGCTACTGCCTTCCTAGTACGGAGAAAATTTTGTCAAGATAATCTAGTGTATTAACCGCCAGATAGAAAAAGCATTTATTAATTTTGGTATATTAATTTTGAATTATTAACAGAGTTATCAGTTATATTTCTGTTCTTCTACATTCGCAGCATCTTCACTATCAATATTAAATCGGTTTTAATCTAATTATTTCAACACCTACACACATCATCACACTCTACATTCCCACAGACGATTCTTCCGATCCTATGACATCCTACAACAACTGGTTAGTCCTCAGATAGATTACTATTAGTAGAAACCCCCGGATCTTCGGAGAAGGGACTAAACGAAAGTAGTATATCGATTCTGAGTCCTCTCGATTAGAATAGGTAGAAGAATCCCTCCTTGTAATGAGAAATCGTTACATTGCACAAACTTCCACAGTTTAGATGGTTATTTCGATCTAGGTGTCCTTTTCGAAGCCCTGACGAGTCTCATACTCTCATAAAAGTAAAATTTTGAACCAGTACGAGTGCTATCAAATCACTAAAATTAATAAATTACCACAAGTGAAGAGAAAACTCAGTGATAGCATCAAAAGTCGTATCAATATCAGTTTAATCGGAGTATCCTATGGTGATTCGTGACCTGAATGGATTACAGTGAGGATTAATGTTATAGTCTGTTGGTACATTTGTGTAAAGAGAAGTGACATCTAACGATACAAGTTTGAAATCTGTAGGAATTGGTTGATTTTTCATGTAATTAGCAAATGACCAGGAGTCTTTTGTGTGATATTCGTTTTGTCCAAGAATTTGAGATATAGGTGACGCGCAATATCTTGCTAATTTGTAGGTTGGAGCGCCAACGTTAGACACAATCGGTCTATATGGAACGTTGGGTTTGTGTATTTTAGGTAAGAAATAGATTTTTGGAGGTACAGAGTTAGATGTTTTCAAATTACGAGCGGTTCTAGCTGATATGAAGCTGTTATTGGTCCAATGGTTAATTAAATAGTTGTTCTGGCTTTCAAAGTTTTTTGTTTGATCCTTGTCTAAGAGTTTGTAGGTGTTTTGATCATTGAGAAGATCATTGACCTTGGATAGATAGTCAGCCGTGTTAAGAATGACCGTTTTATTACCTTTGTCAGCTTTTGTGACTATGATTTCCGGATGGTCGTTAAGAAACCGTTTTGTTGTTCTAGCGTTTGTGAGATCGCGGATTTGTTGTTTGTTAAGTTGAGCATTTTTTGTGTGAGATATTAATTTATGGGTGACATTCAATGAGATGAAACAGGCTAATATTAACAAATTCACCAAACTAGACCAAGCTAACAACAAAATCTCCATACCAACTGAAAAGTGGTTAGTCAATCTATCAAATACTGAATTACCACAAACGGTTACAAATTGTCTAGCTCTAGGACCAAAACATGGAATTCCTTACGCACCTAACAAAATTCCGGTGGATGATATCATTTGTGGTGTCGAATCAGGTCTGGCGGGTCTCGACAAACCGATAAAAGATACAATTCGGAGTACTGTCACCCATAAATTAATATCTCACACAAAAAATGCTCAACTTAACAAACAACAAATCCGCGATCTCACAAACGCTAGAACAACAAAACGGTTTCTTAACGACCATCCGGAAATCATAGTCACAAAAGCTGACAAAGGTAATAAAACGGTCATTCTTAACACGGCTGACTATCTATCCAAGGTCAATGATCTTCTCAATGATCAAAACACCTACAAACTCTTAGACAAGGATCCAACAAAAAACTTTGAAAGCCAGAACAACTCTTTAATTCACCATTGGACCAATAACAGCTTCATATCAGCTAGAACCGCTCTTAATTTGAAAACATCTAACTCTGTACCTCCAAAAATCTATTTCTTACCTAAAATACACAAACCCAACGTTCCATATAGACCGATTGTGTCTAACGTTGGCGCTCCAACCTACAAATTAGCAAGATATTGCGCGTCACCTATATCTCAAATTCTTGGACAAAACGAATATCACACAAAGGACTCCTGGTCATTTGCTAATTACATGAAAAATCAACCAATTCCTACAGATTTCAAACTTGTATCGTTAGATGTCACTTCTCTTTACACAAATGTACCAACCGACCTTGCACTACAATGCATAAACAATCGTTGGCCAGAAATCAGCTCTCATTCTGTGTTACCCAAAGATGAATTTATAAAAGGTGTGAAACTGTGTCTTGATGCCACCTTCTTCCAACACAAAGGGAAATTTTACCAACAAATCGAAGGCGTAGCTATGGGCTCCCCCATCAGTCCCGCTGTCGCAAACTTAGTAATGGAATCCTTGGAATCTAACGTTATTGCGAGTTTAAACTATCGGCTTCCCTTCTACAAACGCTACGTAGATGACATCATAACCACAGTACACAAAAATAACATCGAAGATCTTGTTCACTCCTTTAATCAGTTTCATCCAAAACTAAAATTCACATCTGAGATTGAAAAGAATAACAAAATTAGCTTCTTAGACATGCTTCTTATCAACGAAAACAACAAAGTTACACTAGACTGGTACCAAAAACCAACATGGTCAGGTCGTTACCTACAGTACTCGTCACATCACTCTGAAGTACATAAAAAATGCGTGGTTTCTGGTCTGGTGGATAGGGGCTTATCACTAAGCGATCCATCCCTCCGGGGAAAGAATCTAAAGATAATCTCGGACACATTAATTGAAAATGGCTATCCACCTAGCTTAATCAACTCTATCACAACATCTAGAATTGATAAATTGTACAATAGCATTGCATATCAAGAACGCCTCGAAAACAACACACCTAGCTATAGCAATTTCACAACAATCCCATACGTTAAAGGTCTGTCCGAACAAATTCAATCTCTCCTAAAGAAACACGGTATCAAAGTCATCTTCAAAACACCTAATACATCTGCTAGTTTGTTCTCACGTCTCAAAGATAACATTCTTTTCACCGATAATTCAAACTTGGTTTACAAAATCAACTGCCTAGATTGCGATCTATGCTACATTGGCCAAACAAAACAACATCTACACAAGCGAATATACAATCATTCTTATAGCATAAAATGCAAAGATGCGTACAAATCTGCTCTTAGTGAACATGCACTAACACGTGGTCACAAGTTTGATTTTGATAACCCCGAAATAATGGCCAAAGAATCTAATTTACACCATAGATTAATAAAAGAAATGGTATGCATTGCGAGAAACCTCACGTGTAACAAACGCACTGATATCGATTACCTTAGTAATCTGTATGCCCCATTGTTATTGTAAAAATTGATCATCCCGTTATGGTTCGAAATTCGCGCGTTCCATATCTCAAAACTAGGTTAAGTTACCAATCGATAATCGATACTCGATCACTTCGCCGCTGAGCTCCTAACCGTTAACATCCTAGGCGCGCCCGAAGTGCCTTATCGGTATGTTTTACCTGTTTTTTCAACTTTAGATGATCAATTTTTACAAACTTATACATATATTGAAATTTCAATTTTAGATCCATGATTTTTTTATATTAATTCTCAAAATTAACTTTCAAAGAGCAATTATCACAGACCACGCGTCTACATAACCTAAAATTAAAACTACTTTATATTTAGTTTAATTATAAGCATTATAACCCTATTTCTGATTATGTATTGTGGTCCCCCACAGGCTTGAATAATGGTCGACCATGATTCGACCGAAACGTCGCCAAAAATAAAGAGACTTTTTCAAAACTAATGGCTGTTACACCCAAGAGTACTTCTACCTCAGTTAACTCAAACAGCCAAGAATCACCTTCATGCTTTACTTGTCACAAATTATCTGAAAAAATTCCCACAATTCCAATGGATGACGTAACACAGCCCCCCGTTTTCAAAAATGTGTACAGAATTTTTTTCTAATAATAATAATAATAACAATAATAACAACAACAATAATAATAATAATAATAATAATAATAATAATAATAATAATAATAATAATAACAATAATACATTTATTATTATTATTATTATCATTATAATTATCATTATCATTATCATTATCATTATAATTATCATTATCATTATTATTATTATTATTATTATTATTATCATTAATTTTATTAAGTTTATTATTAATTTTAAACCTAATTCGGAATTTTGAAATTGGGAAATTTGGAAAACTGAAATCAACAAATAACGGATAATTTTCTTGTTTACTTGTGAATGTTCGGTTTCGCCAAATTCATCAAGCATCAAGGGTTTCTGACGCTTACGATTTGATTCTGTGTTTATTTCAGTTTTAAAAATGTAAAAATTCCGAATTAAGTGAGGAAAAAAAAAATTCTGTCCATATTTTTGGAAACGGGGGGCTGTTTTACCGCATCCACTCGATTTTTGCGGATTTGTTTCAGATGAAAAAAAGTGGGCTTTCTCAATTAACTTCAGAAGTTTATGAAAAAAATAAATGACTAAGTCCTTAGCGAAAACTCTGAGGCACCCAATTTACATGTTCTAGGTCGACCGGGGAGCATTTTCCGCCATACAGGGCTTGCGCTCCGTAGTTCGCGTGTTCCAGGGCGACGGGAAAGCGTTTCCCGCTGTCCAGGTCCCGAAATCCATAGTTCTCGAGCACCAGGTCTACGGGAAAGACTTTTCCGTCGTCCAGGGTTCGCGTGTTCCAGGCCAACGGGAGAGCATGTTCCCGTCGACCTGGTGCTCGAGAACTAAGGACAGTGATATCTGGACGGCAAGAATCAAGATCCCGTTCGTCGAGCAATCTCGAGCTGTAATTTTGATGAACGAGCAATCCCGACTAGAAATTCAATCAGGGGCGAAGCAGGCGGGAGTAAGGCCCTGATAGGAGCCTGATGTAACGCAAGGTTCCACATGGGCCTGATCAGGCTCAGGTATTTAGTAGTACTGCCTGATCAGGTCCATGTGGAACCTTGCGTTACACAGGCATGCCTGACTTAATTTCTAGTCGGGATCTTGAAGCTGGGATATGGGTTAGCGAGGACTCGCAAGCTGTGATATTGGTCGACGAGCAATCTTGAAGCTGCTAAAATAGGCTTCAAGATTGCTCGTCGACCAAAATTATAGCTGAAGATTGCTCGTCGACTAATGTCAAAGCTTAGGATTCTCCGCTCACTCATATTCCAGCCCTGGCGAAAATAGGATGTGACCGATGCGTTCAAGAAATGCATGTCGTCAGTGATGATAGCGGTGGCCGCGTGAAGCTTCATCAGCAAATCGTCCAGTGTCTGAGGTGGCGTGCGGTACACATATTGTATTATGTGTCCCCAAAGAAAAAAATCTAAGGGGGTAAGATCGGGCGATCTTGGAGGCCACGCCCCGGGTCCTCTACGTCCAATCCACCGGCGATTAAATTGTTGCCCAATCCAATTTCTGGCCTGGCGACTCCAGTGGGGAGGGGCTCCATCTTGCTGGAAGTACATCCGGGCCCGGTTTTGGAGTGGCAATTCCTCCAGCAACTCCCGTAGGTCGTTGTCTAAAAATTGCACGTACCCCGGGCCGTTTAGTATGTCCGGCAGTACAACGGGTCCCATCTGGAAAAATGTGTTATTTTTTAGCACTGGCAAACGATCCTGCCCGATGACATTAACAATCAGTTGTTAGAATCGACGACTCAACCCATGAAACGACAGATAGAGAACGAGGAATGCAAAAAGCAGGTCACCGAAAAAGAATGAATTACGAAATAATGAAATTTAATACTCCAAGGTATCACTAGGATCTGAATTTCCGATCAACTATCGCGGAATTTTACTCACAAGTAGATTTCCGATCAATCCGGCCCAGATGTTTATTCCCCAGCGGACTTGGTAACTCCGTGGTCTCACCAATCGCGGATTTTCTCTGGCCCAGCAGTGGCTGTTCCTTTGATTGAATATTCCTTGTCGATCGAATTTTGATTCGTCGGTAAACATTATCGATTTTACGAAGTCTTCGTCGTTCTCATGTTGGGCCAGCAACCACTCGCAGTCTTTCCTACGACGTTCATAATCCTGCGGATACAATTCCTGAACCTGCGTGTAGTGGAACGGATAAAGATTTTCATCTAGGAGAACGCGGTGTACACTAGAATGATGACGGCCAACACGCACGCCAATTTCCCTGGTGCTGGGTGTTGGGTCCCCGTCAAGGATGTTCAAGACATTTTCGGCAAACCTCCAGTCTTGGACGACACGACCAACATCCCATGGTCGAATTTGCTGCAATAAAATAAATAGTTCAATAGATTGCATTCATGTACGGTCAAATTATTTTCGAACAAACATTCTACCGTATTCTTGAACTCTCCAAATATTTCAATTAATTGTCCTTGTGAAATTCCTGTAATAATTTTTGTCGATCTTGTTAAATACGAAAAATTCATCCCTGACGTATCCCTTGATATCTAAATGTTAATCATACTAATCACTGTTGTCGAAATTTCATACAAATTATGTCAATCAGATTCTCTCACTTATCCAACCGTGTCTCTCACCTAAATCCACGAAAGTTTTTATTTTCACAGAATTGCTTTTGGTCCCCGTAAAGCTGAAAGTTCCTAAATTGGTGAATTTCGTGCAACTTGTGAAAAGAAGTTCGAACGGCACGGCATTTCTATAGTTGAACTCGAATTTTTCCTTGGCGGTTGCATTTTGGATACGAAGAATCTATAAACAAATGTGATGTACTAAAGTAATGAATATCCGTAAGCAGAAACGAGTTACTTGATTAATTTGTATTTTTTTCGCGAACTCGGTTGCATCTTGGTTCCATGCCACACAAGATATTTGTGAACCATCATTATTGTTAAGCAAAAATTTGAATAATAATAAATCTTTACACCGAGAGAAAACATTTTTTGAGTGAAAAAGATTATGGTTAACTAGACTAAAATCTGTGATTGCGGGTGAGCAATCATATATCTGGTTGATTCAACGAAAATATTTGGTTGAAAAAAAAAGTTAATCCAACCTAATATGTGATTGAATCAACTTCTTCATTGAGTCAGGTAGACAACGAGCGTTTTTCTGGCAATACTATATATTTTCGTATCATCAAAATATTTGGTTGAAATAACCGAATCATTGATCAAACCCATCATCAATTGTTTCGTTCGAATCGAATCCAGCGACCTAATCAATGCCGAATGGGGTTGATGTGATTGTATAATTTAGTCGGATCAACTACACATTTTGTTACACTGACATTTACCGCTGATCAAGTGGATCTCAAATTTATTCACACGAAATGAACATTGTGTTGCGTTGCACATGCATGTGGTTAATTGCATTCCAAAAATGTTCCACTGAACGCTGATTTGGGTTGTTAACAGAATCTTTTGGATTCACTGTATAATACATTCATTCAATCTAAAAAAATATCGTTTCGGAATATCACTAGAGTGTAATTGAGTGGATCACAGTTCCTATCAGACCAATAAAAAAACTTGATCGTATCAGCAATAAAATGTATTCGATGCGATTATATTTTGATCAAGCCAAATGCATATCTTACTTGTTTGAAATAATAGATCTGTTCGGTGAAGCACGATTTTTTCAATGGGTAGGAAGTGATTATTGGGTTGAATGAAGTAATATAACTGAAATTGGATAGAATCGTTTCTTTATTTGAATGAACACTGTTAGTTTCTAGGACGTTATATTCCAAGATATCCGTACATACATAATACATATGGGGCTGTCCACGTCAATTCACCTAGCCTCCAGATCACAACTTTTTTGATTTGCTTCGTAATTTTTTCTATTGTTGCCCTTGCTCTAAAACATTTTTCTGAATTTTTTCAGATTTTTAAAAAATACCCTTTGTGAGTTATGATTTTATTTCGACCAAAAAGAAGGACCATTTTTAAAAATCTGAAAAAATGTACAAAAATCCTCAGACTGACGTAGAACAGTCTCCCATTTGCGAGAATGTGGAACGAATTTTTTAAATATTTTTTGTTACGAATTGATTGATTTTTTTTGAATTTTTTTTTAAGTAAACGCTACCCCCACGACTTTTATCCTTTCTGGATCTGCCAGCACTATTTTCGAATTATACGAATGGGAAGACATTGGTATTCAACTGGTCAGTTACTAGAACAATTAGTTCGATCCAGTATTCATTTTGCTCTAAGGATAAAATGTGGAAAAAATTGTTTGTTTCAAAGTGTATATCACAGAAACGATGAACACGAGCTGAAACGACCATTTTTTTCCACATTTTATCCTTGGAGCAAAATGAATACTGGATCGTAGTAATTGTTCTAGTAACTGAGCAGTTGAATACCAATTTCTTCCCATTCGTATAATTCGAAAATAGTGCTGGCAGATCTAGAAAGGATAAAAGTCGTGGGTGTAGTGTTTACTTGAAAAACAAAAGAAAAAAACCAATCAATTCGTAAAAAAATATTTAAAAAATATATAAAAAATTCGTTCCATATTCTCGCAAATGGGAGACTGTTCTACGTCAGTCAGAGGGTTTTTGTGAATTTTTTCAGATTTTTAAAAATGGTCCTTCTTTTTGGTCGAAAAAAAATCATAACTCACAAAGGGTATTTTTTAAAAATCTGAAAAAATTAGAATGTTTTAAACTGAAACAACTGTCAGCGATACGGCGCAAATCAAAAGTTGTGTCTGTGACGTGGACAGCCCCATATCTTGAGATACGTGTACACATATAGTAAACCATACGTTGCGCGAAAAGATATCTATTGTTGCGCAGCGTTGTTATTAACGGTCCACCGCGCACATGTGTCCAATTTGGCCAAGCTTCGACTGCACGTGATTGGCTGTGCAAGTTTTATATTCGGACGACACCTTCGGGGCGCGTCTTGGCGACGAAAGTTTTTTTACATCTTTGAACGTGAAATGAATGTTGATGTGACCGTCGTATAGCAGACCTAGTCAAGTTATTAATTATGCGAATGAATTCGGCGTCTAGTACTAGGAAATTTTGCGGAGGGCCCTTTTTCACTCCAGGGAAGTGAATTCCCGAGTCAGGACCACATGGGTCCACATAGGTCCATTCCCCATGTCGTAATTTGGAACAGGGTCCTGGCTGGTCCTCTCGGGAATTTTTAGCAGGGGTACCGATGGGCAATGTTCAAAATAGAAACAATTACAAAGTACGATCAGCGTTGGAGAAAATTCAAGTTATCAATATATAGATGCAAAAAATGTATTATATAAAAATTATTACATGTTGTAACAACAACACTGCCAGAACACGGGACCATGTCTCTCTCCTAACAATATTTACAAATATGTATACGTACATACATGATATGATCTGCAAAATCAGCAAGCTGCAGCAGACCATCAAGAGACTCGGTATAGAGTCTCAAGCCAAGTTATACACAAAGAAAAGAAAAAATTTACGCGCCTGTTAAATAAAGGAAGGCACCAGTACTGGTATTCTAATTATTCAATGTTTATTATTATACAGGGTGTCCCAAAATTAGGGGCACAAAATGATAGGGGTGATAAGAGGGGTTGAGCTGAGTAAATTGACCCCAATAACATGTGGTCTGCGAAGTCGCGTTCGCGAGATACGGCCGTTTAAAAAATTTCGCCGAGCGCCTGAATTTAGGCAACCGAGTACACACCAGGCAG
>JAEUYN010002207.1:0-101893 GCA_018257835.1 Euura lappo
TATTTTTTTTTTTTTTATCTTGAAAATGTTGTGAAAATCGGAATTTCAATTTTTTCCGTAATAATAATGATGATGATGATGATGATGATGATGATGACGACGATAATGATGATGATGACGATAATAATAATAATAATAATAACAATTATTATCATAATATTATGATAATCATTATTATTATGATAATAACAATATGATAATTATTATTATTATCATTGTAAAAAATTTACTCGAAAGTGGTGAAATTTGTGAATGAAAATCAAAACGTATGCGCCATTTTTTTTCTACCAACACTGAAATCCTATGAAACGCACAGAATAATCAAAATTCCGATTCTTTTGAGAGATTTTCTAGTTTCAGAATAAACAAGCGGGTTTGGGCTGACTATGAGCCAGCCTTCGAACTTCCCGTTATTTATTTTATTCTCAGCTATTTTCAAATTTGTAAATCTGACCTCAGATTCTTGATCAGCGGTTCAAAAAACCTTCGAGTACAAATTTCCGTAAGATTTCGAATGTTTTTAGTATTTTTCCCCAGCAAATCGGACTCGCCATTTTGAATTTCGCTAATCTGACTTCAGATTCGTGATCAGTGACCCAAAAAACCTACGAGTACCAAGTTTCATCCAAATCCAAATGTTTTTAGTTTTTTTGCAGCACATCGAATACGCCAAATGAAAATTTTGCAAAACTGACTTCAGATTCGTGATCAGCGATCAAAAAAACCATATGGTACCAAATTTCACTGAAATCCGTTGATTCGTTCTCAAGATATCGTCATTTTTGTTGCGTTTTTTAGAATTTTGTTATTTGAATACTTCAAAAAGTACTAATCCGATCAAAGCCAAAATCTAATCAGTTCTAAGTTGAGAAAAGCCCCGTCGATTGAGCCCTATCTGATCAAAAATCCGCGAACTCGTTCTCGAGATATCGCGCGGACAAAAATGTGGTCACATACACACACACACACATACACACACACACACACATACACACACACACACACACACACACACATACACACACACATACACACACACATACACACACACATACACACACACACCCAGACGTCAAACTGAAAATAGTCGGAGGTGATTCTTTGGACCTCGAAATGTGGAGATTTAGTAAAAACTCGACTTTTCATTTTCGGGGTGATCACAATAACTTCCTTTTTTCTCTGAAAACAGAGAAACGGGAAGTTAAAAAACTGGACAAGGCAGAGGTATAGAGTCGTAAACGCCATTTATTATTAGATTTTTTTTTATCTTGTAAATGTTGTGAAAATCGGAATTTCAATTTTTGATGATGATGATGATGATGATGATGATGATGATGATGATGATGATGATGATGATGATGATGATGATGATGATGATGATGATGATGATGATGATGATGATGATGATGATGATGATGATGATGATGATGATGATGATGATGATGATGATGATGATGATGATGACGACGACGACGACGATGATGATGATGATGATGATGATGATGATGATGACGACGATAATGATGATGATGACGACGATAATGATGATGATGACGATAATAATAATAATAATAATAATAATAATAACAATTATTATCATAATATTATGATAATAATAATTATTATTATGATAATAACAATATGATAATTATTATTATTATCATTGCAAAAAATTTACTCGAAAGTGGTGAAATTTGTAAATGGAAATGAAAACTATGCGCCTGTTACGTGCAACCGAGCTGAAGGCTACGGTTGCTGTGTTTTTTATTATTGAGAGTAATCTTCGAGCGGCTGAAGATCACTCTCGTGGGGTTAGCTCGAATAAAGTCCTGAGGACACCTGCTATTCTGAGATATGGGAGGAGTGAAATGATAAGGTGACCTGATTTATTGATAATCCGTGAACGAAACCTTGAGTTTATTGACAATTAAAAAGGATAAGAAAGGCTAACAATAAACAACTACTATTATAATTGAAATAAACTAATCTTCGAAATCAATCAATATAAAATAATATACATATAAACAAAGAACGGAAAGAGAAAAAGGAGAGATGAGTCAAAGAGTGTGTCACCCAGGAGTCACGGTGAAGTCCCTTCGATTTAACCTGCCACGGGTTTCCAAGTATGACGATCGGTGCCTGGCCAGGGGACCGGGAGTAGATGTATCAGCTGGACTCGTTTCTTTATTCAACCCAACAGGAGCGGCCTGTTCCGGTAGAAACCTTGAGTCCCTTCAACCTTCCAAATCCACGTCCCTGGACTTACTCTGCCGTCACGTCCGAATACTGGCCCGTTGACTAGGTGTGACGTCACTGTGAACTCCGGGGTGGCTGGTCACTTTGCCCAGCAACACTCACCACAATGGCAGATTTTGACTAACGAGCAACTCCCGCAGTACCCCTTAAATGTACTTCGGGTTGCTCTAATTTCGTAAACTATTGATGTGGTAAGCCCGACATCAGCAGTTTACGGTGTGAATGCCCCTGGATTGACTCATCCTTTCCTTGTATTGATATTGCTTAAAATCAGGCAATCGAGCGTGTGCAGGAATGCGCCGACTGCGCATCCTTTGGAATTTGTGAAAAATGAGGACGGGCCGTAACACGCCATTTTTTTTTCTTTTTCTACAAAAACTCTAAAATCCTGTGAAACGTATAAAAAAGTCTGATTTCAGAGTTCTTGATGTGAAATTTTCAAAATTCAAAATTCAAAAAAAAAAAAAACATCGACAGGGCAACGGTATAAAGTCGTATAGTCGTAGTACGCCATTTTTTTCACAAATACTCTTGTCCTGTGCAACGCATAGAAGAATTGAAATTCCGATTTTCACAACATTTTCAAGATAAAAAAAAATAAATAAAAATAAAGGGCGTATACGACTTTACACCTCTGCCTTATCTAGTTTTTTTTATGCTGAAACTTGAAAATCTCTCAAAAGAATCGGAATTTTGATTATTCTGTGCGTTTCACAGGATTTCAGTGTTAGTACAAAAAAAAAAAAATGGCGCATACATTTTTATTTTCATTCACACCACTTTCGAGTACATTTTTTTCAATGATAATAATAATAATTATTATTATAATAATTGTTATGATTATTATTTCGGAAATTGTAATTATAATGATAATAATAATAATAATAATAATAATAATAATAATAATAATAATAATAATAATAATAATAATAATAATAATAATAATGATAATAATAACAATGCATTATTATAATTATTATGTATGTTTATGTATGTTTATGTATGTTTATTTATTGTTCTCCTCGGGGTTACATGGTTTCCGTCTCCATAACTTCATCGAATACATTACTACTTACAATTAGACTAATTTAAAAATTTTTACAACTTATACATACCGTGATTGATAATTATTCGGAGAAGGTCAGATTGAAGAAGCTCATTTATTGAGTGGAACGACGTTTCGGCCGGGCCCGGCCGGCCCACAGTGGTTCCAAATGCGAAATGGCTGGCCAGAAATCGAAAAATGAAGTTTAAATTCGAAGAATTTTAACTGTGGGGTCAGGTAGAGGGATACCCCTGGCGTCCCTTTCAAGGGTAGAGGAGTGGCAGGTGGTACGTTTAGCCGTTGGGATCTCATTCGTAACGAAGACCTCGAGCAGGTAGCCTCGGCCGTGAGCTAGTCCGTTAAAATTACTACCGCTTAAAATCGCAATATCTTCGAGTGGAATTGAGCAATTTTAAATTTTCAAAATGGAATCTCCGCCTGAAAGTAAGTACTTTTATTATATCATTGTGATTTTTTATTTAAAGTACACACTGAGCAAAGAAAAATTTAAACATCTACTGTAAATTTTCGTGCCCGTGGTGAAGAAAAGTTTTGTTCACATTGAGTAAAAGTTAGTTGTTAAACGTTGTTAAGCGGTCGGAGAGGTGCCATATGATTCTTTACACTCTTGAGTAAATATATCACCAAAAATTAGATGCCAAAAACTGCCAACCTCGTTACAATGAATTTTTCTGTAAATAGACGCGCTCATGCACGTGCGGTGCGGCACATAAACTAGGCGGTGCATTGCAACGCACACTAGGCGATCAAGTCGATTGATTTGTTTCTCATGAATATCAGTATTAGTCTACCGGATTCGAATATAATTTTTATTAAAAAAAATTATTATTGATTTTTGAAGTCATGTATTATGTATTGTCTCACTGTTAAATTAATTTTTTCAGGTTCTCGGAAGAGTAAGGAAGCGGTCGTTGTTACGCGACAGGATTTGTTCGATTTATTATTGCCTTATTTGAACGATGGTGCGAGTAAAGCGTACGAAATTGTGGAGATGGCACTGTCGGAAAAATTCCATTTCACTTACACGCTATCTACAGATGAAAAAACGAAGATTCGCCATTTATTACATCAAATCCGAGACAGATGGCAAAAAGTTAAACGAACGAAGGCATTTTTTCTGGATCAAAATGCGGATTGGCTAAGCACAGTGGTCGCCTTTGATAACAATAAGGATATCTCCACCGTAAACAGAGATTCAGCTGCAGTTCAGACGCGTGGTCGCCATTCGCAGAGCTTTGAGGACTCCAGCGAACGGTCGAAACGGCGAAAAACTGAAGGTATTCGTAACCAGTCCAGTACCGAAGAGCTTGCCTTTGCCACCCACATGAGTCTTCGAGCAGCAGGTAAATTCGAGGCCGCAAAAATAGTGAAAGACGTTGCTCTGGGCAGTCCTACAAAAGCATCAAAGTACAAGGAAGCTTTACGAACTGTTACAAGTAGCACACCCGCTTGTTATACCGCTGATGCTGCGCTTTCTTTAATAGTTGAATACCGCATGTCCAAACATGTATATCAGGGAATACGCTCTGGCGCGCTGGAACTTAATTCAAAAATGTATCCATCGTACAAATCTGTGCTGGGGGCGAAAAAAAAATGTTATCCGCCCAAAGATGACATTACTATAACTGAGAGTAAAGCTGCGGTGAAACTTCAAGCACTGTTAGATCATACAGTAAAGCGCATTTTGGCAGTTCAAAGTGAAGTTTTAACTTCTCTCCCATCCCAAGGAATTTTCAATATGCATTTAATTTGCAAATGGGGATGCGACGGTACATCTGGGCAAAGTACTTTTAAACAAAAATTCGAGAATGACGACGGAGACAAAACAGATGCGACTATCTTCTTCACTTCACTTGTGCCACTGCAGCTCGTGGTCGTCGACGAAGTAAATAAGGGAGAAATAACCGTGTGGCAAAATCCGCGTCCCTCCTCCCCTCGATTTTGTAGGCCCATAAAAATCGAGTTTTTAAAAGAGACTGCACAAGGAACGCGACAGGAAGTGGATGACATCAAAGAGCAGGAAAAGCAGCTTCAACCCTTCCATGGGTTTGAGAACGGGAAAGAAGTCAGTGTAAACTACAAGTTAGCATTAACAATGGTTGATGGAAAGGTTTGCAATTCCCTAACGTCTACGGCCTCAAGTCAACGATGCTATCTTTGCGGGGCCACATCGAAAGAATTCAATGACATCGACAAGATGTTGCAGAGGAAGATTAACGAAGAACACTTACAATATGGGATATCATCCTTGCATGCGTGGATTCGTTTGTTCGAGTGCCTTATACATATTGCATACAGATTGGAAATAAAGAAATGGCAAGCAGATAAAAAAAGCATCGAAAGCCGTAAAAAAAACTATACAAAAAGGTTTGCGTGAGAAATTGGGACTGTTAATTGATCAACCGAAACAAGGATATGGTAGCACGAATGACGGTAATACTGCTCGTCGTTTCTTTCAAGATTCCGAGGTTTCAGCGTCTATAACGGGACTAAATAAAGAACTAATTAACAGATTTCACGTGATCTTACAAGTAATAGCGTGTGGTTTCGAAATAAACGTGAATGAATTCGAAAAATACGCTGTAGAAACAGCCCGTGAATACGTGCGACTATATCCTTGGTATTACATGCCCACTACTGTGCACAAAATTTTAATCCACGGCGCAAAAGTAATAGGGTCTTCGATGCTGCCTATAGGACAGATGTCAGAGGAAGCTCAGTAATCTTGCAACAAATTTATCAAATCATTTAGGCTAGACTTTGCCCGAAAATTTAGTAGGAAGCAGAATATGGAGGATGTTTTTGCGCGGCTCTTGATTGCGTCTGACCCCGTGATCTCAAGTTTGCGTAAGTTGCCAGCAAAGCCGGGTAAATCATTATCGCGTGAAGCAATGGCGTTGTTGACCTCGCCAACTGTGAACAACGAAAAATTTTTTCGAAATACTGAGAGTGACTCTGGCGATAATAATGATAGCGATTCAGACAGCAACTGGAGCCTCTAGGTTTGAGCGTCAGTAACTATTTTTTGTTTTTATAGAAAAATAATATTAATTTGTATTTTTGAATAAATGAGTATTATTATCGTAATTTTTTCCGTATTTACATACCTTCCTAATCCACTATATCCCACAAACATGTAGATATTTATACAATATTTCGTTCTTTCATAATTTATTCGTGTTAGCGACCTCAAAAGCCCCCGAGTACCAAATTTCGTAGCGATTGATTCAAAATTGGAGAAAATGGTCCGCCATTTTTGGGCAGCCATTTTGTTTTTTGGAAATCTGACTTCAGATTCGTGTTCAGCTACCCCAAAAACCCCCGAGTACCAAATTTCGTAGCGATTGATCCAAAATTGGAGAAAATGGTCCGCCATTTTTGGGCAGCCATTTTGTTTTTTGGAAATCTGACTTCAGATTCGTGTTCAGCTACCCCAAAAACCCTCGAGTACCAAATTTCGTAGCGATTGATTCAAAATTGGAGAAAATGGTCCGCCATTTTTGGGCAGCCATTTTGGTTTTTGGAAATCTGACTTCAGATTCGTGTTCAGCTACCCCAAAAACCCCCGAGTATCAAATTTCGTAGCGATTGATCCAAAATTGGAGAAAATGGTCCGCCATTTTTGGGCAGCCATTTTGTTTTTTGGAAATCTGACTTCAGATTCGTGTTCAGCTACCCCAAAAACCCCCGAGGACCAAATTTCGTAGCGATTGAAGAATACCTTCTCAATTTGGCCAGCCATTTCGCATTTGGAACCACTGTGCGGCCATCTTCAGGCTACAAATTTACATTTTTTGTTTATTTTCTAGCTAATATAATAAATCTTCTGTAAAATGGTAGTGTAAAGGGGAGTTTTTGGATGGTTTTTGTTTCTAGATATTCCATGACGAGATTGGCTACAACAGGGCTGATGGGAGATCCCATGGAAGATATGTGGATGACATTTTAACATGTGTACACAAAGACAAAATTGACCCTCTTGTACAACACTTTAACAACTTTCATCCTAGACTTAACTTTACCTATGAACTGGCAAAAAATGGACAGATTAGTTTCCTTGACACTACAGTTATTAACCATCAAGGGCAGATTATCACAGATTGGTACAGGAAGAGTACATGGTCCGGAAGATACATTCATTATACTTCTTGTCACCCACTCCAGTTTTAAAAAAAAAAATGTTGTAACCGGTCTGTTTGACAGATGTATTGGCCTATCTGATCCAAGATTCCGAAAAAAGAACATCAAAATTGTAACTGACACTTTGATAAGCAATGGATATCCCCTCAAGTTATTAAACGAGATCAAGGCAGAAAGAATACACAAACTATACAATAGCATTAATTGGGAACTTTCTAATGACAATAACAACAAAAAAATTGTTTGCTCCATTCCGTTCATCGAAGGCCTATCTTCACGCATTCGCTACATACTCAACAAAGAAGGGATATCCATTGCATACAAAATGTACAACAACATATCCAGTCTTTTTACTAACCTGAAATCAAAAGTGCCTACCTTAGACAGAATCAACACAATCTACAAAGTGAATTGCACTAACTGCCCTCAATGTTACATAGGACAGTCCAAACAACATTTAAAAAAACGAATGAACGGGCACAAGTATGACGTGAAACGTAAAGATCCTGAAAAATCAGCGCTAGCTTTTCATTCTCTAACTAAAGGACACACTTTTGATTTCAATAACGTAAAAGTACTGGACTCTGAAAAAAATTGGCATGAAAGATTAGTTAAAGAAATGATACATATAACTAACAACAACTCAGTAAATAAGCGCACTGACATACAAAATCTCAGTCACTTATACTCGCAAATTCTAAATTGAAAGTCGCGCCTATTTCTTTCAACCAATCGTACAGATATCGATATCTCGCTGTCATATATATCGATTATATCGACCCATAATTCTAACTGATCACTTCTTCAACGGTCGCCATGTAAAGCACACGCTTGAAAAAAAGTCACAATCTGTAAGTTGATTTCTTTTATAATTTTGTAATTTTATTTGTAAACCACTATGTTAACATAGCGTTATTAATTATTTTATATTAGTATTTATTATATTAGCTAGAAAATAAACAAAAAATGTAAATTTGTAGCCTGAAGATGGCCGGCCGGGCCCGGCCGAAACGTCGTTCCACTCAATAAATGAGCTTCTTCAATCTGACCTTCTCCGACTAATTATCAATCATCAAATCCATGGTCACGAAATCATCACTTATACATACCTTACATTTGTTATAACTATTATTATTCCGAATTATTTCCGTTTGAATTCCCGCTCAGCTGTCATAGCGCTGAACAAGGAACGGCGGTTCGTGAAACGCAGGACCGCGAGACGAAGGTTGGCAAGCGCTGCTCGGCCCGACTCGCAACGCGAAACGATCCAATATGGCCGCGGCCGGTGCTTTATACCGAGAAAAATTACAGTCTTTTTTTGGAAACAATTTTTCGTCTTCATCATTGAGTGAAATGAACAAGTTTTGCGATATATGTGAGTGGAATTATATTCCTGAGGGCGCTCAATGGTTCGTTTCCACCCTTGTGATGCGTAGTCGGTGATATCAGTGAAAACAAGTGACGGTCCCCACGCTTCGCGAAACAAAAAAGCCTTATTTTACTCGATTTTGGTGAGATACACGTTCATGCAGCTACCAATTTGATTACAAATCGTCTAAGGAACCCATTAAACACCCCCCCGTTCATATCCGGCTTCATTATTTTTTAAATATGGAAATCTGAGTCCAGCATGCCCTTAACAGAAAGTTGATCTACGAAAAAATGACTCAAGTCCTACTTTGTATTTACATGTATAGCACAGCATTGAATACTATTTTTAATTTTATTACATTGATTTATAATTTTAATCATACTTTTTTATCCCAAAAACGTGTTATGAAAAATTAAAAGTTGTTCTGCAAAAAAACGACTTAAGTCCTCCTCCGCATTTCCGTGTACAGCACTGCATTGTACACTATTACGACGCCCAAAAGCGTCGTACAATTATTATTTCATTACTGTCAATACCAAATGATGAAAATATCAAATGTAATTACTGAATTATGACAGAGTATTCAATTACAAAGGGAAAAGTCCTTCTGACTTAGTACCAAAAAGGAGTCGCTATCGAGTTATTGCATATAGAAGTCCATAGAAGCTTCTGGTACGCTCGGGAGGCCTAGAACGTTCTGGAAGGAATCACTCGGGATCTAGAGAACACCGTAGAACATTGCGGATTAACGCGCTGCCGCCTATATAAGCGACAGCGCGCTCTAATCGAGAAGTCAGTCGGTATAGCACCGTCTAGGCGAAACTAGCTCCCTCAAAACTTTCAACATTTGGTTTACAATAACATTGGTTTATTTCAACATTGGTTTATTTCAACATTGGCACGGGTCGTTTGAAGGCGAGCTAACCCGAAAGTCGTGGCACTTCGGATTTTTTTTTTGCAGAAGTGTTCTCTGAGGTCTAAGGATCTCGAAAAAATTAATTTGAAATCGGATAACGAGCTATTAAAATTTACGCGCCATTTTTCGTTTTTTTTTTTTTTTTTTTTTTAATGGCCTCAAATTTTTAAAAATAGGAATAAGAAATACCTTTTTTGACGGAGTCGATGAATTCTTGAATAGAAAATTAATATAGGTCAATGAAACATTAAGAAACTGGCATTAATATACGAATGAAATGTCGTATTATACTTTTCATCAATTACACGCACATAGATTGAGTGATATAAATTCAGACGTGGTGACTGTTATATTCTACGACAGCTTTCAATAATCTGGTGTTGTACTCGGGGTGATTCTCAGAAACCCGATATTTATCCCACATTGTCCTGAAATCAGAATGAACTGATTCCATTGCTTGTTCACTATAAAATACGGTATTTAGTTCCATACATGACCGGTAAGGCCGATTTCGCTATCTATTTTCGGGGGCCAAAGAGCGGTTTTACCGACCGAGAAGTTTCTACTCCCGCTGTGGGAGTGATGACAGTGAATAAAGAATTTATCTACCAGTTTGATCTGCCGTACCGACCAAAAGACCGTGAATAAAGAATTTATCTCCCTAGGGAGATAAATTCTTTATTGTGGTTACGTCACATAACCTAAAATGTAAGCACTGATCTGCCCGCGAAATCGGCTTCCGTTCATGTATGGAATAAAATATCGTGTGCACCACGGTCGCATTGGACGTTTTCACTCCCTCGGTGGATACCCCCCTCGCCTTCGGCTCGGGTGGCAAACCCACGCTCGGGAGCGAAAACGTCCGTTGCTCCCTTGGTGCACAATATACTATTACCACATTAAAGACTTTTATATACCTCAGGGATATAAACGGCCGTTTATTGCCCTGCCACAGCAGGGAAAACCGCTTTATTTCCCTTCGGTGTATAAAGTATCGTATGCACCACAGGGCAAACGTTGTTTTAGACTCGTGCGATTGTATTCCTCGGCTTCGCCTCGGAAAACAACCTCGCACTCGTCAAAAATAACTTTGTCGCCCCTAGGTGCATAATATACTATTGTGAAGGTTCGAAGAGAGGACTAGGATTTTATAGTGAACAAGCAATGGAATCAGTTCATTCTGATTTCAGGACAATGTGGGATAAATATCGGGTTTCTGAGAATCACCCCGAGTACAACACCAGATTATTGAAAGCTGTCGTAGAATATAACAGTCACCACGTATGAATTTATATCACTCAATCTATGTGCGTGTCATTGATGAAAAAGTATTAATACGACATTTCATTCGTATATTAATGCCAGTTTCTTAATGTTTCATTGACCTATATTAATTTTCTATTCAAGAATTCATCGACTCCGTCAAAAAAGGTGATTCTTATTCCTATTCTTAAAAATTTGAGGCAATTTAAAAAAAAAAACAAAACGAAAAATGGCGCGTGGATTTGAATAGCTCGTTATCCGATTTCAAACTAATTTTTTTCGAGATCCTTAGACCTCAGAGAACACTTCTGCAAAAAAAAATCCGAAGTGCCACGACTTTCGGGTTAGCTCGCCTTCAAACGACCCGTGTTGGTTTATTTCAACATTGGATTTTCTTTTCTTTTCAATTTGTTATTACGGGACTCCGAAAAGGACCCAGACAATTTATTTACGTTAAAATATTAGGTTACGATTTTCGTTAAACAACAATTTACTTTCGTCAAAAGTATTAATTTACGATTTTGTAAAAGTATTCTCCACGGTGATATACGAATAAAGTACGTGTTTTGTAATCAAGACTTACATTATTTTCCTACCATCGAAAGAATACCGTTCCACCAACCACACACACACACACCCAACCCCTGCGATTTTACAAGCGGCTGTTCCTTGTAAAATCCACACTCCTTCGGTTTTGCAAGCGGCTATTGTTGACCATTACGGGTTAGCGGCTGTTCCTTGCAAAATTCATATCCAAACTCCTTCGGTTTTGCAAGCGGCTATTGTTGACCATTACGAGTTAACGGCTGTTCCTTGTAAAATCCACATCCACATTCCTTGGTTTTACAAGCGGTTATTGTTAATCACTGAGAATTAACGGCCGTTCCTTGTAAAATCCAGACCAAACTCCGTCGGTTCTACGAGCAGTTATTGTTGGTCACTACGGATCAACGACTGTTTCTCGTAGAGCTCGAAAATCAAGATCCTCTCGATTCCACGAGCGGTCATTGCTAATCATTACGATGGCGACGTCTCCCAAGCTGGAATGACCAATTTGGAGAAATGCATTCGGATTATATCAGGGATTTAGTGCTCTTTTGTTGCTAATTTGTTGCTCCATTCCCGATTTTGTTGCTCCACCCGTTTCGCTGCAATCGGTGGTTTTGCCAGCTTGGCGGCAAGCTGGCAAAACCACTACTCGTAATTAATGAACGAAGTATTGGGAAAATATTTAATAAATACCATAATTTGTTTCTATTTTGTTGCTTTCGAGTCATGAAAATCGCATGGCCGGAATATCAACCCTTATGCGAAAACCACCCCCCATACCATCCAAGCGCCAGAAAGAACAGGTAGAATGGTATGGTTTTTTCAAGTTGCAACAGGATATTCCTGCTTACCGACATACTTGCTCGGATTATGTCTGATGCGAAATATTAATATCGCGCCCCTACCCTAAAAAAACTTACCCCTCGTTCCTCCTCAGTGCAAAATAGAATCTCTAGACTGGTGAGTTTTTTTTAAATAAATTGTAGCTCGCGGACTGCCCGGATTCGTAGCCTCGCAATTTCGAGATACGACCATCCCCTCACAGCAACCCCTTCCCAAATATGTTGCTGCACTATTTTGCTCTATGATTATGACAAGTAAATCCCTTCTAGAATTTGTTGCTATGCAATTTTGACAAGTAAACCACTTCTTGTATTTGTTGCTCTGCGATTTTGACAGAAACACCCCTTCCCGAATCTGTTGCTCCATGATTTTGACGAGTAAATCCCTTCTAGAATTTGTCGCTATGCAATTTTGACAAGTAAACTCCTCCTTGTATTTGTTGCTACGCGATTTTTACAAGTAAACCCCTTCCCGAATTTGTTGCTCCATGATTTTGACAAGTAAATCCCTCCGAGAATTTGTTGCCCCGCGACTTTGACAATTAAACCCTTCTTAGAATTTGTTGCTCTGCGATATCAATGAAAACAACCGTTCCCGAATTTGTTGCTCCATGATTTTGAAAAGTGAACCCCTTATAGAATTTGTTGCTACGCAATTTTGACAATCAAAGCCCTCTTAGAATTTGTGGCTCTGCGATATTGATGAAAATCAATAGGATAGGAGGGGTGTATTTGTCGAAATCGCGTAGCAACAAATTCTAGGAGGGGTTTACCTGTCAAAATCATGAGGCAACAAATTCGGGACGGGGTATTTATGTGTAAATCGCGGAACAAAAAATTCGGGAAGGGGTGTATTTATTGAAATCGCGGAGCAACAAATACACGGAAGGGTTTACTTGTCAAAATCATGGAGCAACAAATTTGGGTAAGGGTGTTTTCATCGAAATCACGGAGCAACAAATTCTAGAGGAGGTTTACTTGTCAAAATCCTGGAGCAACAAATTCGGGAAGGGGTATTTTCATCGAAATCGCGGAGCAATAAGTTCTGGGAGGGGTTTACTCATCAAAATCAGGGAGCGACAAATTCCGGAACGGTTGTTTTCATTGATATCGCAAAGCAACAAATTCTAAGAAGGGTTTAATTGTCAAAATCGCGGGGCAACAAATTCTCGGAGGGATTTACTTGTCAAAATCATGGAGCAACAAATTCGGGAAGGGGTTTACTTGTAAAAATCGCGTAGCAACAAATACAAGGAGGAGTTTACTTGTCAAAATTGCATAGCGACAAATTCTAGAAGGGATTTACTCGTCAAAATCATGGAGCAACAGATTCGGGAAGGGGTATTTCTATCACAATCACGGAGCAACAAATACAAGGAGGGGTTTACTTGTCAAAATTGCGTAGCAACAAATTCTAGAAGGGATTCACTTGTCATAATCATAGAGCAACAAATCCGCGGAAGGGTCTCATTTGTCAGAATAGTGCAGCAACATATTTGGGAAGGGGTTGCTGTGAGGGGATGGTCGTATCTCGAAATTGCGAGGCTACGAATCCGGGCAGTCCGCGAGCTACAATCTATTTGAAAAAAACTCACCAGTCTAGAGATTCTATTTTGCACTGAGGAGGAACGAGGGGTAAGTTTTTTTAGGGTAGGGGCGCGATATTAATATTTCGCATGAGACATAATCCGAGCAAGTATGTCGGTAAGCAGGAATATCCTGTTGCAACTTGAAAAAACCATACCATTCTACCTGTTCTTTCTGGCGCTTGGATGGTATGGGGGGTGGTTTTCGCATAAGGGTTGATATTTCGGCCATGCGATTTTCATGACTCGAAAGCAACAAAATCGCAACAAATTATGGTATTTATTAAATATTTTCCCAATACTTCGTTCATTAATTACGAGTAGTGGTTTTGCCACTACTGGCAATTAATGAACGCTGGCAAAACCACCGATTGCAGCGAAACGGGTGGAGCAACAAAATCGGGAATGGAGCAACAAATTAGCAACAAAAGAGCACTAAATCCCTGATATAATCCGAATTCATTTCTCCAAAGTGGTCATTCCAGTTTGGGAGACGTCCAGTAGTTGCTGAGATAATCGAATGTAAAGATTCGCGCCCGGCCGCAGCGCGCTTGTATTACTATAATATATGGGCAATTCCACCAATTATCAACCAATGTTTGGGCCCGAAAAAATCGATTTGCCTCAATTTTTTTCCTCGCATTCTGTGAACCAAGATTGGCAGATTCACCAAGTTTCAGTCAAATAGGACTTACCTTTCACGAGGAATACGATATTCAATTTTTAGGATAAATTTTTTTTACGCATTTTTGACGTACTTCCAACGTCACAATAAAAATTCGAAAAAATACGTTTTTCATGTGAAAAACTCTCAGCTTTTCGAATCCATTTTTCATTTTTCACTATCTCTGCTGAAACCAGCTCAAAAACACGTTTTTTGACAAAAAAACAGCGATTTCTCGATGTGCTCAATGTTTTATCATTCTTTTGAATTTTTATTCCGAAAGCTGAGATTTTTTCAGTAAGAAACCCAAATTTTCAGAGTGGGACGGCTACGTGGTCGCGTGTGAGCTACGATTAACCCCTTGGCAATGATGCAAAAATGGGATTTTCGTGCCACGTTTGTATTTGAAAAAAAGTCAATACATTCATCCTACAATCTCAGTACTACGGTTTTTGAGGTCACTGAATCCGAATCTGAAATCGGATTTTTCAAATTCAAAATGGCGGATCCAATATGGCGGACACAAATTCGGAAAACAGTTTGATTCCGATGAAAGTGAGTAACTTCAGGTTTTCGAGGTCGCTGGATCCGAATATGACGTCAGATTTCCAAAATTCAAAATGGCGGATCCAATATGGCGGAAGAAAATTTCAATAAGCCTTTTTTTCAAACACAAAAGTGGCACGAAAATCCCATTTTTGCCTCACTGCCAAGGGGTTAATCGTAGCTCACACGTGACCACTAGCCGTCCCACTCTGAAAATTTGGGTTTCTTACTGAAAAAATCTCAGCTTTCAGAATAAAAATTCAAAAGAATGATAAAACATTGAGCACATCGAGAAATCGCTGTTTTTTGTCAAAAAACGTGTTTTTGAGCTGGTTTCAGCAGAGATAGTGAAGAATGAAAAATGGATTCGAAAAGCTGAGAGTTTTTCACATGAAAAACGTATTTTTTCGAATTTTTATTGTGACGTTGGAAGTACGTTCAAAATGCGTAAAAAAAATTTATCCTAAAAATTGAATATCGTATTCCTCGTGAACGGTGAGTCCTATTTGGCTGAAACTTGGTGAATCTGCCAATCTCGGTTCACAGAATGCGAGGAAAAAAATTGAGGCAAATCAATTTTTTCAGGCCCAAACATTGGTTGATAATTGGTGGAATTGCCCATATACGCATTTCCCCAGGCCGGCCGGGTACTATATTTTTGAAAAAACGCTCATTTTCCCGGTTTTTCCCATTTTTCTCCGTTAATAATGGTCCGATCGAGTCGGACAAGCGCTCATTTTGTTCGTCTTTTCATTCTCGACGATTTGTCTGTTGAAAGCGTCAACGTAACTCCATTCGTTCAGATTTTACAAGCGAAAAACCAAAAAAAAAAAGTTTTTTTGGTGTTTTTGATTAAAAAAAAAAAGTAATGATATTTGCGTGTCGAAAACTTATCACTAAACATCCACAGGTCACCCCACACACCCCCCCACTCGCGGTTTTCTTCTACTATTTTTGTCACGAAATGACTCTTTTTCTGCTCTATTGCCTGGCCTAGACTGGAACGCTGAAGGTTCGCGGTTCGCGTCCCCGCACATTTTTTTTTTCTTTGTTCAATTTATTTTCCATATATCGTTTCAATCTCTCATTAGACTTTGCATGCGCAAGTCAGTAGTGTTTATAGGTACTTGTTGTTTCATAGAAAAATCAAAGTACATATTCCGGGAATTTATGTGTTATAGAAAATCCTGCAGGTGGGTCAGGTCATGCAATATTCCAGGTATTTATGTGTTATGGGAAATCCTATCAGTAGTAGTGAAGAAGAGTCAGAATGATTGCGTGGCACAAAATTTGCATGTATGTCCAATACATTAATTATTTTTTAAACAATTATATTTTTTACGTAATCTTATGTTTTGTTATATAAATGCCTGTGTTATTAGAATAACCATTCTATCATATTATTATATCTAGACGAATCGGTTATTTTGATGACGGACCGCCATGTTATTAGAGTATGAATCGCACACTTTGATGACACCTGGTCATTACGATGACTGTCATTAATGTGAAATTGAATCAATCGGTCATTTTGGTGACTCGGGTTCATTGACACGAACCTAAAATTTACGAAATGTCAAATTTTGTGGCAGCCAAGTGTACAGTTGCAGGCTGTGTCCCAATTTGTAAGGATATCCACTTACACTTACACTTACACTTAGCCTATTTTTGCGCTCGTGCCTACGCCAATGGTCGAGCACTCGAGCGAAATCTAGCGGAGATGCACTGAACTAGGTGGCCGTGCGCATGCGCGCCGCGCCTTGGCGCAACATTTGTTTTTCATTGTTGAATCAATCCTGACGCTTCGTGTTTTGTTTCTTGAAACAACAAGCGTGTTAAAACCGAAACGAAATATTACATCGCCATAATCTACACTAAATTTCATTTTATTATTTACAATACATTACACAATTATTATAACGTTATATTGCATTCCATCGTTTTCATTATACTGTTTGTTAGTTTTTTTGTTATTCGTGTTCATTCGTTCCTTCCGTTGGTGAGTTTATTTGTTCTGGAGAAAATCAGCGTTTTTCAATGATAACGGACGAAGAATTTATCGCCGTGTGGTTGGTGATGTGGCGAATATTTCGTCGGAACCGTGACGTGGAGGCGAACCGGGCTAGAAGATCAAACGGCCTTTTTTTGTTGGCATTACAATTGTTGCAGCAGAGAAATAATCAGGTAAGTTTAGACATCGTAAAATTCGTGATGGTTACAGTGCAGGGTTCATCGGTGTTACCATAATTGTTATTTTACACCAACATTTTTAAATTACCCTTTTTTTTAAAGATTAATTCCCAAGAGTTTTGATTTCGTTTGAAGACCTCACATGTTTCAAGATGACTTGATACATATATTAATATCTATTCTTTGGTCGTATTTGCAGAGAGGTCCGTACTGCATCACCCCTCCTGCCTACAACCAACGGGTGATTGGAACGTTTTTGAGAGGTGACCAGATTTCGACTAAAAAACATTTACGGGTCAATCCAGACAGTTTCAGAAGAATCGTTACGATAGTGAGACGCAATCACAAACTACATGGCTGGTGTATTGAAGTCGAAGTGAGTATTGTAAGACCTTTCCCATATACTATACTTAATTCTGAGTCAGCCGCCCAGGCGCTTGAGCATGTTTGCGTTTGAACTGGTCTGCTGTCCACAAAAAACATGGTATTTCCTGTCAAATATAATAATAATAATAATAATAATAATAATAATAATAATAACCACAACAACAAAAACAATAATAATAATAATACCGATTATAATAATAATGTTAATTGAAGTAAATTTGTATCTATGAATTTAATCCTTAATGCCTAAATGATCATGTACGTTTCAGGTAGTCCTGTTCCTGTACTGGCTTGCTACTGGCGTTGCGTACAGAGTGGTATCAGCAACTTTTGATATTCCGCGATCTACTGTTTGCCGAGTCGTGCACAAGGTTTGGACACAATTCTTCGACTTTTACCCGAAATCGTACGGCTACCGTCAGAGGATAGACTTCCTGACATCGGCATGGCCTTTTTAAGAAAGGCACGCAGTGCGGTGTTCCGGCAATGTGTGGGAGCCATTGATGGGTGCCACATCAGAATTATGTGTCCTGTCCGTCTTCACGACCAATATTATAATCGGAAACAGTTTTATTCCATTCATCTGCAGGGCTTGGTCGATGCCTCTGGTACGTTCATAGATATCGTCAGCGGGTTTCCGGGATCGGTGCATGATGCTCGAGTTTTTCGAAACAGTGCGCTATTCCGGCAAAGTTTGTACCCTCCAGAAGGGTATTTCATTATTGGAGACAGTGCTTACCCGTGCAGGCGGCACCCTGTAAGCATTATTACATCTTTCACGGCACCACTAACCGACGAAGAAAGAGCATTTAATCATGCACTGAGTCAAGCTAGAATGGTCGTTGAATGTTCCTTTGGTGTAATGGAGGTACGATGGAGATCCATCTTTACAAAAGCCCTCGAAGTTAGGGTTGACACAGCTATTAAGGTCATTGCAGCTTGTACTATGCTGCATAATATTTGTGTCAGCCAAGGTGACGTGCTACGGGCGAATGCACGCAATCGGCCACTACCTCCACGTCGGGTTCCGCGCCCTGAACGTGCAGGGCTAGATTTGCGAGACTTATTTCTGCAATTATTCACGCTGGAACAGAGAAATGAAGAATAAAAATCTCGCGATTTCTTACAGATGAATATCTAATAGATATAATACAATATAATTAAAACACATTTCACGGAAATATGAGTACCTTAACTGCGCACCCTTCCAAAGCTTGACATTTCCGATTCCATTGCTGATTTTTTATCTTCTGTTTGTAAAATGAACAGAATTTTATATGTATATTTTTCAGGTTATGTAAAACGACCTCCGTATTCCGAAAACGTTGCAGGCAGGATTTGGTTAACATTTTTTGTTTTCGATTTTGTTATTTTTATTCACGGCTCGAAAAGGGTCTGTCCGAGAAATCCAAAATCGGCGATCAAATAGGACATGTCGAGAGGTCTGAAAGGAATTTGTAGGGTAGATAGTAGATACACGTGTTGCAATATTCACTTCCTAAATTACCGGCTATTGTTACGTTACGGCTATAGGTAGGTTAAGGAGGCTCTAGCACAAAGGGCCGATTTGTGTGGGGGCTTACGCGAGGGCCTCTATTTTTACAGAAGACCGCAAGTTTCTCATAACACAGTTGCTTCCGATAAAATTATTGTTAATTCTATGAATACATTATTAATTTTGCGCCACTGAATAAAAACCGTGAAAGAAGAATAATTTTACGGTACGATACTGCATACATAAGTATGGCAACACCGCGATTCTCTATCTCACTTTCTCCAGGGCTAGACGGATGGAGGTTCAATTCTCGCGCAGGCGCTCTGCCATCATATTTCGGTCTCGCTGCCGAATTTCTACGCGGTTCCATAACCTCTCTAAATTTCAAATTTTTCGAGACTTTGACATCGAATATCTCATAATATGAGTCGGTGACCCCATACTGTATTATTGTATTTGCAATCCTCGCGATCTAATCAACATTACTATAGTTTTTCGTAAACATCTGTGTAGTAAATGTAGAGATATCAATTGGCCCATGTCTTTCGAGAGGGATCCTGCCATAAGGCCAATGTTAAAAATTCCAATTTCAACTATTTTTATCTTGCGTATTTAGTCGGTGACCCGGTCTGAAATCTCGCATACGTGAGAATGGGTGCTTGATTTATAATATACTGAAAATTTATTTTTTTCTGTGCATGACCCGTTCGTGCTAGAGCCTCCTTAAGGCTAAAACGTATATTTTAATAAATAAAATTGGAATATGTTGAATGAAGTTGTGATACGTATTTTTGTTAGTAGCGTTGTTAAAATAATATTATTTTGAATGCTTTGCTGAATAAAATGCTTGATAAAATGGTTTTTTATTTTTAAATTGTAGAAATTGAGATCGATACTGATAACTATAGTTTTTTGTTTACATATATAATAACGACGGCATTTGTTTATTATGCTTGTGCGCCAATTGGTCGAGTGAGCACTTAAGCGAAGTCTAGCGGAGAGTCACCAAACTAGGTTGCCGTGCGCGCTCCGCTTTGGCGCGGCTTTTGTTTTTTGATTGTTTACAGTTGAGCATTTGTTTCTTCACGGCGTTCCCGGACTATTCTTCACGGCGTCCATACCGCATCGAAATTTTTGTAGGAAAATCAAAAAGAAACTGGTAGTTATGGCAGCCCCACGCCAAAGATTTGAATGTGCGTATTTTTCCTCATATTTTTTCCATACATTTCATGATCTACAATTACATTCGATTCTGCTAATTGCCGAAATTCACGTTTGTACAATCCACGATAACTCCCATATACCGGTCGGGTGACGCTTATTATTATTTAACTTCATGTTTATTCATTATCCTAAAATAAAATTCGATAGATGCTTACAAATCGATACGAGAAATTTTCATGGTTCAAGAAATATTGTGCTGTAGAATATTTTATTATTAATATCTTGGGTTCATCATGGCCGGTACGCTAACTTGACCAATTTGATCTCCCTCCGCCACTGCTGATCCGGTTCATGATTTTCGCCCTCACTCTCAAATGGACTTCAGATTTTTTGTTTCATATTTTTTTGTCCAACCGTAATTATTCAAATTCTCACGGAAATTACTAAAATTCTGTCGATGATGTAGTACCTCACATTTTTATAAATTTAAGAAAATTTATAACTAGAAGAATCGGTCCACTAAATCAGCTATTGAATTTGACATTTCGAGGTCCGTAGGTGTGTCAAGATTAGTCAGAACAGACCCATATATTTACAGATAATTCAGGAGAGACTTTTATTATTATTATTATTATTAAAATTACTATTTATGTACCTAATAAATTTGATCTTTACTATACTTATAATTACCACACTGAAATTGATTACTATTATACTTATTATTCTAATTGCTATACTAAAATTGATTACTATTATACCTATTATCCTACCTCTTAATACTACGAAATTTCCATGATACTTATGAATGTGTTGTATTACAGGGAGCAAAGCGAACACGCTCAGCCTGATTAAAACACGGGCATCGCTAAATCCACTCTTTACTGGAAAAAAGGGTATGACGACCCATGGATGGGAAATGGTTGCACTGAATGTAAGATGCGGCGCCACAGCGTACCAGTGCCAAAAAAAATTTGAAAATCTTCAAACTAGGTATAAAGACATAATTTTGCCACCAACGGGTAAGGGATTAGAGGAGGCCCAGCATCCAGCTCACAAATGAGACTTTTACGATGCCATGCATAAATTTATGTCGGGGCGGCATACGGTATCACCATTACTCTTGATTGAGTCAGCTACCGTCGCATCCCCCCGTGCTTCTTCATCAAATGCCATCGACAACAGTGCCGCCACATCCGGTGCCTCCACCTCCTGTTCCGATGCCACCTCCTGTTTCAATGGCACCTCCTACGCCTCCGAATCCTTCACCTCAGGTTCCGACCACGAATCCTTACAAAGAAATTCTCGTCACATATACTTCAAATACATGTGTTAATTCATTACCACTCACCTTAGATAACGAGGAGGTGCTGGAGGAGCGCCGCCCCATCCAGCCACCAAGGAAGAGGCGAGTCCCAGCTGTGGGACCAAGAACTGATATTCCGGAGTTAGTTTCCGCATACCGAGAAGATATCAAACTTCAAGCCGCAGATCGACAAAATGCTCGCAAAGTTGAGCAGGATTTCCTTCAAGTAATTCGAGAATTCTTGCTGAAAAAGGAATCTTCGCCAAAAAAATAGTTTTCCAATCTCTAATCTCAGTTAATAATTACCTTTCGCCTTTTTCGCCAGCCTTTCAATTGCAGTCCACTTTACTCAAGTTTCTTCTTTTTCGATATTCTCTTTCAGTGAAATCATTTTACAATCACCGTTTTTCACGTTTCATCTCTATTTTCTCATTCTCGTAAATCCCGTTTTCCAAATGATGAAACTGATTTTAATGACGTATTCATCTAGCTCTTCTTGTATTCTCCATTTTGTCATTCGTTTAATTTGTTCTGCTACAACCATATTCACTAACCTCTCAGGACTTCAGAGAATTTTCTTACCTGAGCACCTTCCACTTTTATCGCCCTTCCAACCTTCCCGTATTCATTCGTCTCATCACTTTTCCAATTCTGAGATCATTTCTTCACCTCCTTCCGTATCCTATCTATCGCTTCTGTACACGCTTCCTATTTTCTTGGCGTTGATTGCTGTATCGAGCCTACAACGGGGCATCAGACGTCGACTTTCGACGCTACGTCTGACGTCACCCAGCAAAATCTTATGGGTGACGTCAGAGCGTACGCGTACCGTCGACTATAACTTTAATTATTTAATCGTTTCAACACGCGTTTTTATATCATTCTTGTTATGTTTTCAAAATATCCATACTTCCGTCGTTGTTACATGTAAACAAAAAAGTACAGTTATCAGTATCCATCTTCATTTCAAACTTTGGAATTATTTTAACACGTGTTTTTATATCACTCTTCTTACGTTTTCAAAATATGCTATTTCAAACTTTGAAATTATTTTAACACTTATTTTTATATCATTCTTGTTACGTTTTCAAAATATGCTATTTCAAACTTTGAAATTATTTTAACACCTATTTTTATATCATTCTTGTAACGTTTTCAAAATATGCTATTTCAAACTTTGAAATTATTTGAACACGTGTTTTTGTATCATTCTTGTTATGTTTTCAATATTTCTACTGTGTGTCATTTTATTACAATAAAAGTTTCTAATCAAAGTTGTACGTAAAAAAAGGCATCGTTATTCGTTGATTTAGGTGAGATTATATTTCATTTTCTATTCCGATAGCGTGTAGGTATATGAGTGATAACTTGCCCAACAATGAAAAACAAATGTTGCGCCAAGGCGCGGCGCGCATGCGCACGGCCACTTAGTTCAGTGCATCTCCGCTAGATTTCGCTCGAGTGCTCGACCATTGGCGTAGGCACGAGCGCAAAAATAGGCTAAGTGTAAGTGTAAGTGTAAGTGGATATCCTTACAAATTGGGACACAGCCGCAGACTTGTAGCTGCATAGTTTTGGCTAGGTGGAGAGTTTTTAGTTCCCCCGGGGAGTGCGCGAAGCGCACGAGGCCGCGCACAACAGAATACTGCGGAAAAAGTACCGTTTCATTTATATATATATATCGTCCTATATTATAAAGATATATCGCCGCTGCCGCCGCCGCCGCCGCCGCCGCCGCCGCTGTTTCAGCAATCGACCCCCCCCCCTCCACCCTTTCGAAGGTCGACGACGACGACGACATAAGATATCAGCAATCGACGACCCCCCCCCTCACCCCCTCCTGAGAACCCCTTCAGAATCCTGTGACGATCCCGTAGAAGGATCCTCCTCAGAACCCCCATGTGAACCCCGTAGGTGTCAAGAATCCCTCAGGACCCCCATGTGAACCCCGTAGATGGCAAGAATCCCTCGGAACCCCCATGTGAACCCCTTAGTTGTCAAGAATCCCTCAGGACCCCCATGTGAACCCCGTAGATGTCAAGAATCCCTCCCTATATATACAGGGTGTTTCCTTTAACTCTGTCAACACTCTTAGGGTATGTTGGGGCTGCCTAGACGAGCATTTTGAGGTAAGGGGTCTGACCACCCTGAAATTTTCAGAAAATTGATTTTTTTTTTCCTCTTATAATTATGACTAAACCTTTAGCTACAATTAGAGCCGTCACACGTGTCAAAATTCGAAAAATTGTCGAAGTTACAGGCATTTTTATGTACACATGCGCGGGCGCGCCCACCTGCGAGCCGGTCGCGCCGCAGGTGCGCGCGGTTTGACCGGCGGTTTGACCCGCACGGCTGGTACCAAAAACTTGGCAAAAATCAAAAGCGATCGGCACTTTGGATGAATACCATCATAAGGATCCTTTACCTACAAATGTTCAAGATGCAATCAAGCCAATTTATACGGACCTCAGTTCAGATGAACTGTTGGAGCGGTGTGAAGGAGGCTTCACACAAAATAACAACGAGAGCCTCAACGCGGTTATTTGGTCAATGGCTCCAAAAACTAGTCCGAGTGGTGCAGAAATCGTCAACATTGCTACCCATCTTGCTACCAGCATTTTCAACGATGGCTATAAAAGCATAATGGCACTAATGACTGTGATGGATCTGGAAATTGGGTATCGCTGCTACGACTTCTGCGAGAAAACCGACAAGCTGCGTTGCGACACCGCAGAGATACGAGCTCAACAAAACACGAAATTAGCTCGCCAAGCTCGTCGATCGCTTCAAAACCAGGTCCAAGATGCTCAAGCAGCTACAGAAGGACAATTATATGGGCCAGGAATCGCTGATTGAAGGTAAGCCGAACAAACACCGCACCAACGTCTGCAAAACTGCACTCTTACTTTCTTTTGCGTTTATCTCGAAACTACATTTTTAGACCTGGCCGCTCGTAAATCTCGGAAAGTAATGGTCCGATCGCCTTGAAATTTTTACACAATACTCTCAGATACATTATCTACAATGTAGCGTAGGATTTTTTTGCTGAGTTGATTATTTTTTTTTTAGAATTTTTTTTGCTCAAAAAATTTGACCAAAATTTTTTTTTTTTTGTTTTTCCCTCATAAAAAATTTTGTAGTGGAAGAAAAAAAAAATCCTACGCTACATTTTAGCCACACTCTTCAAGAATAAGCTAATATTTTTTTTTTTTTTTTTAGATGACCCGTTCCGGAGATTTATGAGCGGCCAGCTACGCGCGTGTGCGGTGGAGGACCTTCACGGCAACAAATGCAGAGCCGTCATTTTTTAATATTTTTTGATGAAAATTATAAGAGATGTTTATCAAGCTATGAACTAGCATGTGTGCAAAAATCAATAAATTCTCTCAAATACTATCGAGTTTACAAATTTTCTTAGAATAAGCCTATTTTCCGTGCGGCCAGGGTGGTCAGACCCCGTAAGGCAACCGTGGTCGGAAACACATCCTAACGGCTGTGGAGGGCTTTGAAATATTTAGTACCGCGCGTTTGTTTGTATAAGTGTATTGACAGGGTGTCTACGTCCTTGAAAAATCTGGTAGTCCTGGAAACCTCAGAGATTTTTTTTTCTCCTCCCGAAATTTTTAGGGAATATTGGGTTTTACAAGGAGTATTGGGGCGATTCCACGTCAACTGTGACACTCCTGTCCCTCATAGTCAGCGATTTTGATGAAATTTGGTGAACACGTAGGTTTTGGAGAGAAACAACTTTTGGCCGAAGGATTTTCGGAAATTCGGAAAACTATAGGAATTGCGGAGCCTGAGAATTTTCGGACGTCGATTTCTTGATAAAACATATCCCTGACACGAGTTATCGTAATCCAAATCCGTTTTAACGACTTGGCGTGGAAAACTATAAAGTTTCAAGGAAAAAATACGTCACTCATGACAAACAAATAAATTAATTTTTATAATGCAGAAAAACATTAAAAATCGATTTTCAATCGTGTTCTCTCACTTTGTAAATTATGAAAAAAAATCAAGGTATTCCTTTTTGTTTTCTCTTGGATTTCGCCCATCGAAAAGTATGGTGTCTCTTTTCATTTGCCTATCAATAAAGGTCGAAGTCGGTCAGACGCGCACTCTTGCCGTGCAGTGCTAGCCAGTGTTGGGCGAATTTGTAATTAATTGACTACAAATTACAAATTACAATTCGTAACGATTTCCAATTTGTAATCAAACCAAAATCCATTACTCATTACAATTGCAATTCGTAATCAAACCGAAATAAATTGCCCATTTCGATTGTAATTTGTAATTAAACTCAAATCCATCAACCATCACAATTTGAAAATGTAATCAAACCGAAATGCATCAAGCATTACAAATTAAAAATGAATGGTAATTGTATTTCAGTTCAATCACAAATAAAAATTGTAATGGTTATTTTATTTCGGTTTAATTACAGTTTGCAATTGTAATGGGTAACGTATTTCGGATTGATTACAAATTACAATTGTAATGGGTAATGTATTTCAGATTAAGGGGGCAGGTCAGTGTAGGCGAACCTAAATAAGGACACAAATTATAATTATTTTTTTTTGGTCGAAATTCTTTTTTGTCACCAACGGTTTCCACCATTGTGTGATATACTTGATGCACACTTCATATTTAAGAAAAAATCAGATTATTCAAAACTGGATAAATGGCGGCAGCGTTCCTCTCGAAACGCTGTCTTCAAAGTCTGTGGACACTTTCACTTGCACACTGTTAATGTGATGTAGAAGAAATTTGAACCGGATCATCTGCAATGTCTAAACCAGCGTTCGAAGAGCCGTTTTTTGGATACAATTTTTTTTTTAGGATATTGTTAACATTGGAAGTAAAAAAAAAAAAAATTTTAGTACATTTCTTGACCTTTCAGGTAGCGTAACATGAAGGGAAATCAAAAATGTAAAAAACCGGCTCGTCGAAGACTGGTTAAATTATTGGAGATAATCCTGTGAAAATTTGATTCCAATCAGATCAACAGTGTAAAAGTGACAGTGTCCACAGACTTGGAAGACAGCGTTTCGAGAACAATGCAGCCATTCTTCCAGTTTTCAATAATCAGACTTGAAAAAAATACGAATTGTACATCAAATGTTGTATTGAACCATAGTTCTAACCGTTTGTGAGAAAAAAAAATCGACCAGAGAAAAAAATTCATGAATTTTGAATTTTGACCTTATTTAGGTGCGCCTACAACGACCTGCTTCCTTAATTACGAATTACAATTGTAATGAGTAATGGATTTTGGTTTGATTACAAATAAGAAATCGTTACGAATTGTAATTTCTAATGTATTAATTCAAATTCGGCCAACACTGGCTTGCACTGCACGGCAAGAGCGCGCGTCTGACCGACTTCGACCTTTATTGATAGGCAAACGAAAAGAGACACCATACTTTTCGATGGGCGAAATCCAAGAGAAAACCAAAAGGAATACCTTGATTTTTTTTTTTTCATAATTTATAAAGTGAGAGAACACGTTTAAAAAACGATTTTCAATGTTTTTCTGCATAATAAACATTAATTTATTTGTTTGTCATGAGTGACGTATTTTTTCCTTGGAACTTCATAGTTTTCCACGCCAAGTCGTTAAAACGGATTTGGATTACGATAACTCGTGTCAGGGATATGTTTTATCAAGAAATCGACGTCCGAAAATTCTCAGGCTCCGCAATTCCTATAGTTTTCCGAATTTCCGAAAATCCTTCGGCCAAAAGTTGTTTCTCTCCAAAACCTACGTGTTCACCAAATTTCATCAAAATCGCTGACTATGAGGGACAGGAGTGTCACAGTTGACGTGGAATCGCCCGGAAAGGTTTAAAAGAATTCAAGTTTCTGCACGGATTACTGGGAGATTGGGATCCCATGATTCATATACTAAGTGTGAGTGGTTTTTTTTTAGTTTTTAACAGTTTTCTGTATCATGACTTGACATGTCCTGACATGACCTGTTATGACCTGACATGACCCGACATGACCTGTTACGCCTGACATGAGGTTTCTGCACGGATTACTGAAAGATTGGGATCCCATGATTCATATACTAATTGTGAGTGGTTTTTTTTACCGTTTTTAACAGTCCTGTCCTGACATGACTTGGTGTGACCTGACATGTCCTGTTATGACCTGACATGTCCTGTTATGACCTGACATGTCCTGACATGACCTGTCATGACCTGACACGTCCTGACATGACCTGTTATGACGATTTCGGTTCGGTTCTTTCCGGAAGACTTCGGGTCTTTCCGGACGACTTCGGGTCTTTTCGGAAGACTTCGGGTGTTCGTGGGGGATTCTGGGTAATCTCTGGGGGATGAGGTTAGGTTAGGTTAGGTTAGGTTAGGTTAGGTGGGGGAATTCGTGGGGGATTCTGGGTAATATTCTGGGTTAGGTTAGGTTAGGCTAGGTTAGGTTAGGTTAGGTTAGGTTTAGGAACACTTTGGACAGGGGAACGGCGGAACGGGGAATCTTTCATGGGGGGGGGTCGTCGTCGTCGACCTTTGAAATCTTGATATATACAGAGTGGAGGGGAAGGGAGGGGGTGGGGGGATTCTGGGTAACCTACAGGGGTCCGCCTCGGGGGGGGTCGTCGTCGTCGTCGTCGACCTTCGAAATCTTGACACGGCGGCGGCGGCGGCGGCGATATCTTTATATAATATAGAACGATATCATATATATCAGACATCGAATATCGTCCTATATTATAAAGATATATCGCCGCTGCCGCCGCCACCGCCGCCGCCGCCGCCGCCGCCGCCGCCGCCGCCGCTGTTTCAGGAATCGAGGACCACCCACCTCGAATTCCTGGGTTTTCCCAGAATCCTGGGTTTTCCCAGAATCCTGGGTTTTCCCAGAATTCCGGGGATTCCCCAGAATTCCGGGGATTTCCGAGAATCCACGGGGATTTCCCGGAGTTGTCAGGAATCCAACCCTATAAAAACCCCGTGAAAAACCCATAGAACCCCATTAAAACCCCATAAAAACCCCGTGAAAACCCCATGACAACCCCAGTAAAACCCCGCGAAAAACCCATAGAACCCGATAAAAACCCCATAAAAACCCCGTGAAAACCCCATAGAACCCCATGACAACCCCATGAAAACCCCATAAAAATACTTATGAGACCTAATGAAAAACCCATCAACCCCCATAAAAACCCCATAGAAACCCCATAAAAATACCCATAGAACCCCATAAAAACGCCATAGAATTCCCACGGATTACCCAGAATTCCCAAGGATTTCTCAGAATTCTCATGGATTACCCAGAATCTCTTACCCCTCCTCCGTCCCCACTTTTCGGAAATATCCGAGGTCTTCCGGAAATACCCGAAGACTTCCGGAAATACCCGAAGACTTCCGGAAATACCCGAAGTCTTCCGGAAAAACCCGAAGTCTTCCGGAAATGCCCGAAGTCTCACGGAAATGCCCGAAGTCTTCCGGAAATGCCCGAAGCCTTACGGAAATACCCGAAGTCTTCCGGAAATTCCTAAAGTCATCCGGAAAGACCCGAAGTCTTCCGGAAATTCCTAAAGTCATCCGGAAATACCCGAAGTCTTCCGGAAATACACGAAGTAAATCGAAGACATGACAGGATTTCAATCCCTCAAAACCCCCATGTGAACCCCGTAGACGTCAGGAATCCCTCAGAACCCCCATGTGGACCCCGTACATGTCAAAAATGCCTCAGAACCCTCATGTGAACCCCGTACATGTTCAGAATACCTTCGAACCCCTATGTAAATCCTGTACACGTCAAGAATCCCTCAGAACCCCAAAGTGAACCCCGTACATGTCAAGAATACCTCAGAACCCCTATGTCAACCCCGTACATTTCAAGAATACCTCAGAACCCCTATGTGAACCCCGTTCATATAAAGAATCCCTTAGAAACCCTGTACAAGCCTATCCTATTTTGTGTGCGTAGCACACATCGTGGCGACTTTGAAAAAAAAATCACTCTTTTTTCATTCCGATTTTCATATCGATGTACTATTATCGAACCGATATCTATATCGAATCTGAGACATCTATATGTATACAATTCCATGTGTCGATATACAATATCGATTCCGAATTTGATACATCGATATATTACGATCTCGATCTCGACATATCGATAACGAATCCGATACATTGATTTATATAGATATCGAATCCGATAAATCGATATACATATGTATTATGTGGATATATCGAGATCGATGAAAGTTTTAAATTACTAATGAGTCTACAAAATTTTCAAACATAGGTATAGCACAATTTCAACTTCACGAAATTAAGGTAGTAGAAATCTCTGAAACTTCGCCCACGTATTGATTCAGATGCTATCTAAATGTCTGTGCAATTCTAATGGGACTGACCGTTCCATACGTGAGATAATTGCAATCAAAATCAGCAATCCTTACACGTGAGCCCCATTCCTAACGCGCGTAAATGCCACGTTTTCTTTTCTGGTGCTCGAACCATCGTCAGTAATTTCACAAAAAAACACGCAGGTACAAAGGGCTACTACCGGGATATTCTCTGAAATTTTCACAATTCTTCACCGTTCATTTTCGAAAATATAGACGTGGAAAGTTTGAAATATCGTCGATTCCCTCTCATAGTCGGTCTTGCCTCACACTTGCGCAACTGCGTTCTTTTACGTTAACCCATTCAAAGGCCGGTCTGCGGACAGTCCTAACCGAAACTGTTGTCCCGCAGATTGAAGAAGAGTCCTACTTTTTTGATATTCGCAAATATTATTTACGATCTCAATCACTTCAGTGCTAATATTACGCATTTTGAAGTAAATGATGAGTTTTGAGGATAAAATTATTCAAACTTATGCGCACTGACTGATTACGCGAACTTGAACTTAATTTTATTGAGACTGTCGTAGAGGTACTTCCTTAACAAAAAACTATACTACATGAATAAATAAAAAAATGACCACAAATATAAACACCGAACGGGGGGTGGGCGCGCGAAGCGCGCAGGGGGGCGAAGCCCCCCTAGTATATATATATAGATTATAGCATAATGACGTTCATGCAGTGTATAATATTTGAAAATAGAACTGGTAATACATATTTTCGAATTGTCTTATTTACCTGCGCATGCAAAGTCTTATGAGAGATTGAAAAGATATATGGAAAATAAATTGGAGAAAGAAAAAAAAAAATCTCCGGGGACGCGAACCGCGAACCTTCAGCGTTCCAATCCGTCGTCTTACCGCCTCAGCTACGCCAGATCTTGGTTCCAGCGTGCACGCTCAACGGAGTAGACGCGCGAGCCCCACTCCGCCCGAAAATCTCTAAATTTCGAATCGCGATATCTCAGCAACCAAGGCCTATTCGATCAAAAATCAAAAACCACGTTAATTCGGAGGTTTTAAACTTTCACCACGTGAAACGGGAACCCGATCCGCGACATCGAAGGTCCCTAGTCTCCTTGTGAGCGTGAATTCAAACGGAAATAATTCCGAATAATAATAGTTTTGACAATGCATTGTTATTTACAGTACAAGTAATGTACACGAAATCGAGAAATTCAACTTCAAATTCAACGCTCTCTCTCTCTCTCTCACTTAACGACGTGAGACGAGACAAGTTAGTTGGTCTCTACCTTTGACCGGGAGTAGACAAGTCCGAAATCGATACCGCCAATACCTTTCGGCTCGCTATGAGTTTTTCTTCGCTACCTGTACACTAAGTGATTAAGTTAACATGTTCTACTACACACTGTTCAAATAAAGCCAATCAGTGAAAGCTCAAGGACACGCTGTTATCCATTGAATTTCCCTGCATCTGATCACTCATCCTCGACAAAGTCCTATACAGTCCACAACAGACTCGGCGCGGATTCAGATCCAGAGACTCGCATCGCTAACATAAGGTCCTTCGAGCCGGATCAGTGAGTAAAGACTTGATACAGTGACTAAAGACTGGATAAAGTGCAGTGAACATGTACGATGAACTAGGCAAGTGAGACTCGAGTGCAGTTCGCTACAGATAGAAATTCGAGTTGAACTAAATACAGTATATTGGTAGTGGAGTGAGCCACGCACACACGTTCGATTTTCCCAAATATGCCGGTTCTGTTGAGCACAACAACGGTATAAGAACGAGCAAAAGGGATTATCAGTGTCGTGCAGAAAAGGTATTGTCCACGCGGTGTCCAGCTCGCAGAACAGCAGTGCGATCATCTCGCGGACAAAGTATTGTCCACTCATCATAGCACGCAGACCAGCGTAGCTAGCGCGGTCCAGCAAAAGTATTGTCCACTCATCATAGCACGCAGAACAGCAGTGCGATCATCTCGCAGACAAAGTATTGTCCACTCATCATAGCACGCAGACCAGCGTAGCTAGCGCGGTCCAGCAAAAGTATTGTCCACTCATCATAGCACGCAGAACAGCGTCGCGAGCACGGCAAACTATTGTCATACTAACGGGCACGCTGAAGAGCGCTGCCAATCGCAACCGAGTACAGTTCGGTGCCGAGATACAAACGGCTCGATTCAAAATTCAAACGCAAGATGCCCAATAATCAGAATGAGGGAGGAAACATTACTATATCCTCGGAGTCAGAGTTCACCATCGACAACTTGATCCAGCAGCAGGCTGGACTGATACGCTCCATATCGCGGTGTGTTGATAACCTGAGGAAAATGGGCCAAGCCAAATTGACCCTACCTACACTACGGGGTCGGATGGCGACGCTTACGACGAACTGGGAAAGCTTCAGACGCAACCATGCTCTGATCGAGCAGAACGCGACAGCAGAGGACCGACAATCGGACTACCTCAGCACGGAGACGTACGATCTCACCGAAGACAGCTTCCTCGAGGCGCAGGACTTCATAAACGAGAAGACCGCATCACTAGAGCTTGCACCCCTGATGCACGCACCGGTAATTGTACCGAAACAACAGGTGATGCCCAATTCAACGGTAAAGCTTCCGAGAATCGAGCTTCCCTCGTTTACTGGCAATTATGCCGACTGGCAAAATTTTCACGGTTTATTCGAGTCCCTAGTACATAAGAATACTTCTCTTTCTCGGGTTCGAAAGTTACATTACTTGAAAAGCAGCTTAACAGGCGAGGCTGCGACACTCCTGAAGAACCTTCAAGTTACAGACGCAAATTATACAACGGCTTGGACTTCGGTAAAGTCACGGTATAACAATAAACGAGCTATTATTACAGCTCATTTGCACGCATTTTACGGGGTTCCAAACGTAACCAATGACGTATTGAGTGGTTTGAAGTCTCTTCGCGATACGACCGTAGAAGTGCGAACCGCACTTACGAACCTCGGGCAACCGGTCGCTCAGTGGGACACGTGGATGGTGTTTTACGTGGTCCAAAAATTAGATAAACAATCGCGAACAGACTGGGAAACGAGTCTAGGTGACTCGACCGAATATCCTGCCTACGACACTCTTGAAAAGTTTCTCAACACGCGGATCCGAACACTGGAAGCTCTTGCTACTTCGTTCACATTGAACGAAGGTTCGAAAAAATCCGAGTCCAAACCCACAAAACAAGGTTCTTTCGGATCAAGGTTTGTCAAGTCGCATCTCGCCTCGTCCGGGTTCAAATGTTACGTCTGCGAGCAAAATCATCCAATTTACACATGTCCACAGTTCCGTGGATACAGCGCAGCACAGCGCGAAACGTTCGCTCATGAAAACAAACTGTGTATTAACTGCCTTGTAAAAGGACATTTTGAGCGAGACTGCAAAAGTCAATATACGTGTAAGCAGTGTCAAAAAAGGCATCATACCTTACTGCATGTGAGATCGAATGCGCCTGTGACGCAATCCTTGCTGGCGAACACCGAAAATTCTCACGAGACCGTGGAAGAAACATCTACTACCTCACACACAGCAATAAGTACCTTCAGTGCTTATTCGAATTTCAATTCACAGTCACAAGCCGTCATACCGGACAGAAAAATCATACTCGCCACAGCATGGATCAAAGTCACTGCGGATTCCGGTCGATTTATCAGGGTGCGTGCTTTATTAGATCAGGGTTCAGAGTCGACATTCATATCTGAAGCACTCACACAAGCGTTACGACTTCCACGGCAACGTGTATACGCGACCGTTCAGGGCTTAGGCGGAACCAAAACTAACACTGTAAGAAGCAGTACTAGCTTTAACATTGAACCATGCCACGGACGTGGACCTGTGATTCCTGCCACTGCCATGGTCTTACAGAAGATCACATCCTATGTCCCAAAACGAATTCCGCAGCTCGAAGAGTACGAGCATCTAAAGAACTTAGAATTTGCTGATCCTGTTCCATACGAAAATCACTCGATCGAAATATTAATAGGTGCTGATCTCTACGGCACGATTTTACGCAACGGGCTGTGTCAGGGACCTCCTGGTTCCCCCACCGCGCAATTTACCATTTTCGGGTGGGTACTTTCGGGCCCTGCGTCTCCTTCTGCCACCCCTATTGCAAAGTTACATGTGCACCACTGTGCACACGCGGACGAAGTAAACAATGTGCTTCGTCAGTTCTGGGAGATCGAGGAGCTCCCTCAAGTAAAGTATCCAACGGCTGACGAACAGCAATGCGACGATCATTTCGCTTCAACCCATTCGCGCGCGGATGACCGAAAATACGTGTTACGGCTTCCATTAAAAAAACCACCTCCGATTGACATCGGTGATACCAAACAGATCGCAATGGCTTACTACTCTCGTCTCGAGAATCGACTCAGATCAAATCCAGAGCAAGGCAAGGCGTACCACGAATTTTTAACCGAATACGAAGCTCTCGGTCACATGAGGCTTGTCGACGACACTACCGACGCGAATACGCAATACGTTTATCTTCCGCACCATCCAGTGGTCAGGGAAGACAGCAGCACTACGCGCCTCCGGGTAGTTTTTAATGCATCATGCGTATCTAGCAACGGCACCTCATTGAACAGCCACATGTTCACGGGGCCAAAACTACAGGCTGATATACGAACAGTAATCCTCAACTGGCGTATAGATAGATAGATAGATATTTTATTGATTATGTCTATCGCAATATTAGACAAAAAGTCAGTACAGTAAATCAAGAATAAACAAAGTAAGGACAAGAAAGATATAGACAGTAAGAGACGAGAGAGAGAGAAAGTAAGAAAAGTAAGAAAAGAAAACTGGCAGCTAAGAAAAATAGTGAAAATCAAGAGGCAAAAACACATCAAGAATAATACAGGGAAACATGTGAGGAAAAGAATTCAGCCTCTTGTGTCTTCCAATTCCCGGAGGTAGTTGTAAAGTCCCCGCTTAAAGGCCCCAATTGTAGGACAGGCTCGTAACACTGTAGGCAGAGAGTCCCAGGCTCGAACAGCAGCGAGTGAGAAGGAGTTGAAGTAAGAATCCGTCCGAGCAAACGGTGTCACGAACTCACTGCGAGGACGCCGGACCGCGTCTCGGTCGTTAGGAGGCTCGCGGTTGACGAAGAGCTCGCGCAGGTACCCTGGACGCCCAGTACGCGTGGTGGTATAGAACAGACTGAGAAGGAAGAATAGCCTCCTGTCTTTCACCCGAAGCCATCCCAAACCTTTCCGGAACGGTGTGACATGCTGATCCCTAGTAACTCCACAGACGAAACGAACACAGGTGTTCTGAAGTCGTTGCAGCTTAAGATTTAGTGTGCCCGAGAGGTCAGAGAAAACCACACAGCAGTAGTCCAAGAGTGGAAAGACCAGTGTGACTATTAGCTGCCGTCGCAGAGAAGGAGATAGAAGGCGACGCGAGGCAGAGAGTTGCCTGAGGGTGCCATGCACGCGGTTTGAGATAACTCTGACCTGAGCCGCCCATGACAATTTGCTGTCCAGCATGAGGCCGAGATCCCGAACTGATTCGACGTAGGGTAAGGGCGAGCCATCCAGTTGCACACTGGGGAGGTCGTCGAGGACAAGCCTTGAGATGTACGGGCCACTGCCCAGGACCAACACGTGGGTTTTGGCTGCATTTAGGCGGAGAGAGAACCGTTGAGACCAGTTGAGAACAGCCTCTACATCAGCGTTCAAGCAGGCGACGGCATTCGTGAAGTCGTCAGGTGCCAGGTGCATATAAATTTGGAGGTCGTCAGCGTACACGAGGTGATCACAGTGGCGCAGGGTGCTGGAGATGTCGTTAACGAAAAGTGAGAAAAGGAGTGGGCCCAGTACAGAGCCCTGCGGGACCCCCAAGTCCAGATTTGCCCAGGACGAAAACTTGCCATCTGAGCCGGAGACCGCTTGAGACCTGCCTTGTAAGTAAGACGCGATCCACCTGAGGACATGCTGAGAGAGGCCCAGCTCGTAAAGCTTGGCGAGGAGAAGAGCATGGGAAATGGTGTCAAACGCTTTGCTGAAGTCAAACAGGACGACAACCGTTAACCTCTGATTTTCCACGCCTTTGCGAACGTCTTCCGTGAGTCGTAGGAGCGCAGTTTGTGTGCTAAAGCCAGGGCGAAAACCAGACTGGCGAGGATCCAGCAGGTGACGTTCTTCAAGGAAGGTGGTTAGCTGAACGAGGACGACACGCTCCAGGACTTTCGAGAGGAAACAGAGGATGGAGATAGGCCTGACCTGTGAGAGAGAGGTAGGTGATTTAACCTTTCCCAGCGGTAGGACTCTCGCTCGCTTCCACAGGTCCGGAAACGCCGCCGTAGTGAGCGAGTGGTTGAAGAGACTTAGCAGATGAGGAAAAATCACTGGCAGTGCATGCTTGATATCACGGAGCGAGAGATCATCCAGCCCCCTCGCTTGCGAGGTGAAATGTCCAAGTGCTTTCAGAAGTTCGACCGGTGAGATATCTTTGAAATAGAACAGCTCGTCGCTATAGTTGGGAGGTGGTAGTCCAGCGAAGAAATCAGCAACCTCCGCAGCAGCAGAGGGGCGTTGTGAGACCGCAGCGAAATGACGGTTAAGCTCATCGACCCCAAAATCACCGTAATCGTTGGATTTGCCCGACGCGATGCCAAGATCCCGAAGCTCATGCCACAATGCTCGTGGTTCTTCAATAGACGAGAGCCGCCGCGCGAAGAAGTCCGCCCGAACTGCGGCTATGCGTTTGTGAAGAACATCCCTGGCCTCCCGATAACGTAGGAGGGCAACTTGTGTCCGTGCGCGCTTGTAAGCGCGGTAGAGAGAATCGCGAGACCGGGATAGCTCAGCGAGCTCCGTCGTGATCCAGGGCGGTCTTTTAGGTTTGATAACGCTGGTCTTGTACGGTGCGTGATTGTCGAGGGCACTGGTGATATTGGCCTGAAGGCAGTGCAGTGCTTCATCAACGCTACCCAGGGTCTGTAAAGCCGACCAATCGCTGTTTTCCAACTCCCGTCTGAATAAGTCCGGCACAAAGTTCCGGAAAGAGCGAGCCCGGATGGTTTTCCGAGGTGGTAATGGCTCGGCTTGGAGAGTTACGGAGATCAGATCGTGACATGCGATAAACGGCGCAGGAGACTGAGCGAAGGATTGAAGCATCTCATCATCGCTAAGTAAGCACAGGTCTAGCAGAGTGTCCGAGCTGTGGGTGTGACACGTAGCCGAGAAGGGAACCATAAAAAGGGACCGGGCCAGGCAAAAGTCCCGCACCATGTCGGCCTCATACGAGTGGCTGAGTTGATTGGCGTTAAAATCGCCAAGGATGACTGACAGTCGGTAATTGAAGCAGAGCCTGTCATACTCAGCCTCGAAGAGCGCTAAGTTGGCAGCTTTAGGTGGCCTGTAGACTACTGCAACGAGGTAAGGCGGCGTTCCAGGTGAGCTGATTTCCGCAAATAGGTACTCCGGGCTTCGAGAGTACAGAGATGGTGAGGAGGCCAAGACCTTGCAGCGAATAGTACTGTGAAAATAAAGTGCAACCCCTCCACCAGCCTTGCCCTCGCGATCATTGCGTAGGATCGAATAGCCGGGAAGTGCAACCACCGAATCTGGTATCTGCGAGTGTAGCCAGGTTTCACTGACCGCGATCACGTGGGTTGAGCAGGAGGCGAAATGATACCGTAATAGATCGATATGACCACGAAGAGAGTTTGCATTAAGGTGACAAATCTTGAACTGGCGAGAAAACGGGCATGAGGGCAAGGCATTGCTGGCAGCTGGGGACGGATGTTGAGGACGGCGTCACTGAGGTCCCAAAGCAGCAAGGTCCGCCGAAGAGAAGATCCGCTTGACCTGCGTACCCTGATCTTTACGCATCAGAATAGAACCAGCGTTGTGCCATATGTACTTATAACCCGCGGCCTTCCCAGCAGATTTAGCGGCGATGAAGAGTTTATAGACGTCTGGTGGTAGAGCCTCATTGATGTTGACCACTGTGGCCGGTCCCTCTGGAGCAGGAACGAGATCGGATGACACCAGACGTCCTCTCGCCCTCTTCGCTGTGAGCAGTCGGTGAAGGAGATCACGAGTGCGAAGCTTAACGACAAACGGCAGCGGTGTGTTCTTTTTCGCCTTGTCGCGGGTAATCAGAAAACGAGAGTCGACTATGTCATCATCCACAAGGGGACAACCTAGGGCTTGCGTCACACGGGTCACCGCAGCTGGGATGCCATTCACAGACGGGCAGGGCACGCCAGAGACTATGATTTCCACCTCACTCACAGAGCCGGAGTTATAGTGCTGCGGCCGGGAGCCGCTAAGTGGCCTAGAAAAAGTTTTTAATTACCCGATGGTACAACCGGCTGAAATTTTTATGTGGTCTAGGGGATCGAAAATGATACCCAAAAATGATCTTTGCAAGAAAAAAAACCGTGCCCTTCATACAAATATGGCGGCGGCCCTTTTCGCGCGCAGCATCCGACAAAAAGGCTCATAACTTGGGTTTGAGATTAGCTAAGACGGCGATCTGGTGATCAAAATGAAGGTAATGAATGGACGAACAGATTTATTACCAACAATCATGGCCAAAACATCCGTAACATTGTTTAAATCGACTGAAAACCGCAACCCGGATAGGTTTTTTTTTTCACGCGCCAATTAGAAGGTCAGGAAGTCAAAATTAAGTATCGGACCTGGTGATCAGATTTTTTGCCCATTTCTTCTACTTTCGAAAAATGCTCAGGTTTTTTGCGATAGCTTCAGGGGTTCTCGAGATATGGCCCGAAACGTCGCGCCGGGTGTACTCGAATGCGCGCCAAGCTGCCAGTTTTCAAGCATTGAAGCGTTGGAGCGTTCACGAAAGTGTACGATTATTGTGTATGATCATCAAGTGTGGTGTTTGAACGACAAAAATACACGTAAGGTAGCTGGGGGTAATTAGGCCTAGCTAAGGGATATTTGAAATGAATTTAAAAATATCTAATTCAATTAACAAGTTTTAATAATATCATGTTGGAATCGTTTTAATCGTTGGAAAGTTTTAATAATATTCATTATTTCGAATACGATTTTTCCTCTTTTGGCATTATTTGCCGCCAGGCCTCGTTACCCGCAGGTACCTCACTCAATAATAATGTACCGGGTTGCGATAAAAATAGTAGATTTGAAAATAAAATTTTATTCCGAATCAGAAGAGAAATCCGTATCAGAATCTTCCATTCTCTCGACAGTTTCCAGATCTTCGGTGACTTTTTGAATATTAAAACAATCTTCACATCGACACGCTTCTGTGCACCCCAAGCCCGATTTTAAACAGACACATTTTGCTGTCTTGCAAGATGTATCTGCGCAAACCAGGTGCGTCAACATTCTCAGATCTGCAGGGGCTAAAAGTGCTCAAGCTGTAGGTAATTGTCGCCCATTTTCCATCCATACTTTCCTGGATTACCACTGAATGGATGAGGTTTGTGCGAATTGATCCATGTTTCAGTTTGATAACGAACTCGTAAGACGTGCTGTTTAAATGCATCTTCTGCGGGCGGAAGTTGAGCCCCCATTTTATTTGAAGATAAACAAAGCGAATACCGAAATTCATCTAGTGTTTCACATTTATTTCGTTTACCTCCGTATAAAAGCAAAATGAAAGTTCGACACAAGGATATAGCTTCATCATCGCACATCATTAATTGTCACTGAAAGGTTCGACAAGTCTTTGAAAGTCTCGACATTCTGAATCAGTTTTTTCATTGCGGTACGTTTTCCTGTCCTTTCAAAGCGTTACGTAATATGTGGACGCCCCCTTACCTACAGCTTGAGCACTTTTAGCCCCTGCAGATCTGAGAATGTTGACGCACCTGGTTTGCGCAGATACATCTTGCAAGACAGCAAAATGTGTCTGTTTAAAATCGGGCTTGGGGTGCACAGAAGCGTGTCGATGTAAAGATTGTTTTAATATTCAAAAAGTCACCGAAGATCTGGAAACTGTCGAGAGAATGGAAGATTCTGATACGGATTCTTCTTCTGATTCGGAATAATAGTATATTGTGCAACTCGTGGGCAAAAATGACGATTCCGAGTGAGTGTGAATATAGCCACACGAGCCGAAGGCGAGTGCGGATATCACACGAACTCAGAATCGTCATTGCCCACGAGGTGCACACGATATTTTTCCCAACAAATAGCGTCTTTTGTTCATTTTCAGCAGACGGCCAAAACCGCCTATTTTTACATATGCGTTGGGAAAAATTTTATTTTCAAATCTACAGTGAAACCTCAGTCCCTGTCCGCTCTCGGGACCGAACGCTTCAGTCCCTGTCCACGGAACAGCTGACTGTGGAGGGGAGCGCTCGGCCAATCACGATACAGATACAGTTAGACGGGGCGTGATAGCTGTGAGCAGCACCAATACGGCACCGAACGGCGGACAGGGACTGAAGCTAGGGATCGGACAGGGACTGAAGTTGGACAGGGACCGAGGGGACAGGGACTGAGGTTTTACTGTACTATTATTATCGCAACCCGGTACATTTTTATTGAGTGAGGTACCTGCGGGTAACGAGGCCTGGCGGCAAATAATGCCAAAAGAGGAAAAATCGTATTCGAAATAATGATAATTATTAAAACTTTCCAACGATTAAAACGATTCCAACATGATATTATTAAAACTTGTTAATTGAATTAGATATTTTTAAATTCATTTCAAATATCCCTTAGCTAGGCCTTATTACCCCCAGCTACCTTACGCGTATTTTTGTTGTTCAAACACCACACTTGATGATCATACACAATAAACGTACACTTTCGTGAACGCTCCAACGCTTCAATGCTTGAAAACTGGCAGCTTGGCGCGCATTCGAGTACACCCGGCGCGACGTTTCGGGCCATATCTCGAGAACCCCTGAAGCTATCGCAAAAAACCTGAGCATTTTTCGAAAGTAGAAGAAATGGGCAAAAAATCTTATCACTAGGTCCGATACTTAATTTTGACGTCCTGACCTTCTAATTGTGGCGTGAAAAAAAAAACCTATCCGGGTTGCGGTTTTCGGTCGATTTAAACAATGTTACGGATGTTTTGGCCATGATTGTTGGTAATAAATCTGTTCGTCCATTCATTACCTTCATTTTGATCACCAGATCGCCGTCCTACCTAATCTGAAACCCAAGTTATGAGCCTTTTTGCAGGATGCTGCGCGCGAAAAGGGCCGCCGCCATATTTGTATGAAGAGCACGGTTTTTTTTCTTGCAAAGATCATTTTTGGGTATCATTTTCGATCCTCTAGACCACATAAAAATTTCAGCCGGTTGTACCATCGGGTAATTGAAAACTTTTTTTTCCGGCCTCGGCCGCCACACTATTAGTCTGTTGAGAAAAGAGAGCTTGACGCAGTGCCGTAATATCAGCAGCCAGCGCCTGATTTTTGGCCTCCAGCTCGACTATTCGCGCCGAATTCGAGTCTACTTGAGCTTGCAGGGCAGGCAGGATGACGAGCTGTTTCGCAAGCTCATCGAAGCGCGCGTTCATGTGACGTAAAAGATCGTCGAGCGTTGCAGGGCCCGCTCCCGAAAGCGACGCCTCGGCGGTGGACGAGGAATTCGGCTGCAGCACAGCCTGTGTTGCTGCAGACAGACTGCCGGAGGAAGTACGGCCAGACCCAGGCACGTTCAATCCAGGCAGCGGTGCGGAAAGGTTGAAAGAGGAAGACGAGGTTGGATCCGCGATGGCAGAGATATGGACCGCGGAAACGTCTTCAAGCGTGGCCCCCGGGCAGCACGACACAGAGGTAGCTCGCCGTAGCTTCTCCTTAAGACAGCCAGGGTGATAAGAGGCCCGGCACGAGAGGCAGCGCTTGGCGGCCGTAACAATGCCTTTAGCACAGAAACCGCACTTCGTTGCAGGTGCCATGATAAGTAGGTCCGCAGATTACCGACTCAGCTGAGGAAACGGACGGAGAAAGTGTCCACAGGCAGCCATAGATGGAGGTAGTCAGCGGGGTGGGCGTGGCGTGGGCAGCAGACAAACAGTCGACAATCGAAGTTCGAACGATAATAATCGATGAGATGTCAGCGATCATCCACCCGGCATGCGCAGTAACAGTATCGCAGAGAGGTTATGTTGACCAGTCCAGAAAGCCAGTGAGGAAATTCAGGCAGGCAGTGCAGATAGAAGCAAGCCAAGAGTTTCAGGAACTTCAGGTGAAAATTTGCAGTAAAAAGCATGCAAGGGTATCTGCAAAAAGAGGCCCGAGGGCACAGAGGTGGCAGTATCGAGCAGAAACAGAGAGGAGTAGAGCGACAGAGCATGCAAGCGTACTCACCGGAAGTCCTCCTCCGTATCCGGGGCGTATGCCCCGGTACGTTTTCACTGCGGACATCGCAAAAATGTACCGCCAGATATGGATCGATTCGCGGGACCAATCGTATCAATGCATAATCTGGCGTTCACCAAGTTCCAAGCAAATAGAAACGTACCAACTTACGACTGTAACCTACGGAACCATCTCAGCTCCATACCTTGCTATGCGAGTGCTCAAGCAACTCGTACACGACGACGGCGCGCGATTCCCACTCGCAGTCCCAGTGTTGTCTAACAACATATACGTAGATGACGTCATGTTCGGGGCTGACAACAAAGACATTGCGCTCGAAACGCGTAATCAAGTATCGCAGCTTTTAGAGTCCGCGGGATTCGTGCTAAGAAAATGGGCGAGCAACTCTCCTGAACTCCTAGCCGATATTTCGACGGAGGATCACGGACTCGCTATAGACCACCCATTGCAGGAGGACGACAGTCTTAAGGTATTGGGTGTAATATGGAATCCTTTAGACGATACATTTCGCGTTAAAATCACGGCCAGTCCGCTTCCGGTCATCACCAAGCGACTCGTACTTGCAGTTACAGCAAAAGCGTTCGATCCACTTGGGTGGGTAGCACCGGTTATAATTCGCGCCAAGATTTTAATGCAGTACCTCTGGACGTTGAAAGCCGACTGGGACGAACCGCTCCCTCCCGATGCTCTTTCGCGATGGGAATCATACTATTCGCAACTACCTCTACTAGAAAATCTCCAGCTACCTAGATGGACTGGCTACAGCGGGTTCACTGGACAGTGTGAACTACATGGGTTCGCTGACGCTTCAAGTCAGGCCTATGCCGCGGTAGTTTATGTACGCGTCAGCGCAGGTTCAGGCAATATCAGAACCACTCTTCTAATCAGTAAATCTAAGGTAGCTCCTCTTAAAACGGTCAGTATTCCAAGACTTGAATTGTGCGTAGTGATGCCGTCGAGACGAGAAATTTCTCGTTGTTTCGAGACAAGACAAGAAATTTCTCGTCTCGAACATGAGCTTTTCTCGTCTCGAAATATTTCAACGAGTCGAGACAAGACAAGAATATCGTCTCGACCGACAAGATTCTTGGACCGAGAAATCGAGAAATCTTGATGTTTAATCGCTCGAATTTCTCCATTAACCCTATTTCCATAATTTTTCGCCTACGTGAACCACACATAAGGGTCTTCTATCAAAATGTGCTGCCATTTCCGCGTTGATAAAAAAAAAAACATTTTGTAGGTACAATTGAAAATAAGAAAATGTGAAATAATAATGTGAAGGCCGAATATAGGTGTGATGTTATGAAAGGGCGGTATTTCGAAATTAAAAATGAGCTTTCACCCAAAGTTAGTTGGGCAATTTTTGTATAGTAAAATCATGGCGTAATGCAAAATGAGCAGGTCATATTTTTTCTCTTTCACTCTCACAAATTATCAATTTGGAAAAACTAAATTTCAGTGCTTTTTTCCATAGATTTTAGTTATACATATAGGGGAGACCGGGACAAAATGAACAATTTGGGTGAAAATTGGCAATTTCAATTTTGTTTTCAATCTTTTTTCATCGAATTTTTCCCGGAAATCGTCAGACCTATACTTGATTAATTTATGACGAAATAATGCAGATATTGTTTCAAACTAATGATATACTTTGTATGTGATTTGAAGATAACCTAATTTCAAGAATGAAGAGATCTTGAGCAGCGTTGAGAGCGACTTCTCATAATAATGAAAATCAGTTTTTTAATCCACTGAATTCTATTTCATGTACCATTCAACCTAACTTTGCTGGAGTAGCCGTCATTACCAGTATTTTACGATACGTACCTGTTATCGTATTAATGACGTGCACGCAGTTTTGTTTCGATGTAAGTCAAGAATCTGTTCTGAAGTAAAAATAATTGAATATCGTTGCGCGCCATTGCGCATGCGCGATTCTTCGTGAGTTTCGAATCTGAACTCACACTCGGGGCGGCCGACCAGACTCAATTCACAATTAAAAAACTCACACATGGTTTGTACACGTAAGACCAACATTTTTCGAGACGAGACGAGACAAGACGAGAGTCTCGATATTTATTCAAGAATCTATCGAGACGAGACAAGAAATAAATCTCGAGATCTTTTCGAGACGAGACGAGAAATTTTTCGCATCGAGACAAGACGAGACGAGAAATGGTCAGTTCTCGTCTCGTCTTGTCTCGACGGCAACACTAATTGTGCGCCGCGACTTTGTTATCTCGCCTAATTGAATACGTCCAACTTTCGATGCACCTAGTCGAAATTCCTACCTATTGTTGGACTGACTCTACGGTAACATTAGGCTGGATCCGCAAGCATCCATCCACATGGAAAGTATTCATCGCCAATCGCGTGGCGGAAATTCACACGCGCGTACCAAACGCATCCTGGAAACATGTTCCAACCGAGCAGAACCCTGCAGACTGCGCATCCAGGGGAATGTCCTCACCCGAATTCCTGCGCCATTCATTGTGGTTCTCGGGTCCTGCATGGTTAAACGAGTCTCAAGCCAACTGGTCTGATCAAACGTTTTTGAACGACTTTTCTACTAACTTGGAAATCAAATCCAAGGTCCAAGCTCACCACGAAAAGCTCAAAACCGATTGGGCGCTCGCATATCGCTACTCGTCTTGGGCAAAACTTCTGCGAGTTACTGCGTATCTATTTCGATTCGTAAATAATGCGCGACCGCGACTAGCAAATCGAGACCGCGGCGAGTCTCCCGAATACAACAACGACGGGTCACTCCGAGCGCAAGAGCTGAGACACGCAATGCATTTCTGGATTAAATCCATCCAAAAAGACGCATTTCGTCCGGAAATTGCTGCGCTTACCGCGAAAACCGTACTCCCAAGCAGTATCCTTTTAACGCGATTGGATCCCCGGCTCGACGAGTTCGGCATAATTCGCGTTGGCGGGCGGTTACACCAGTCTGCCCTTCCGTACGGGACTAAACATCCGGTTATCTTACCGAAACATAACCTCTCCGACCTCATAGTTGCTCAAATCCATGCGAACACGTTACACGGAGGAACGCAACTCACCCTGCGCGTCTTGAGGCAGCAGTATTGGATACTCGGGGCCAGAAACGTAGTGAAATCTGTCATTTACAATTGCGTCAAATGCGCTCGGTACAAAGGAATGACGGGTCAGCAATTTCTCGCGAACCTACCCGACTTCCGAGTTACTCCCTCTAGACCCTTTTCCCACACCGGGATCGACTATGCAGGTCCACTCCTTGTACGAACTACGGCTGGCAGAGGTCACAAGTCCCATAAGGCTTACGTAGCATTATTTGTGTGCCTTGCCACTCGAGCAATACACATAGAGCTAGTCAGTGATTACTCGACTGACACCTTTTTGGCAGCCTTATATCGATTTGTCTCTAGACGAGGAATACCCTCGGATTTATATAGTGATAACGGTACCAATTTTCAAGGTGCTGAGAAGGAATTAGCTTTAGCCATTAAGAACGCAACCACAGACCCAGACGTACGAAATCGCATCGCCTCAGATGGCATTTCATGGCACTTTATTCCGCCAGCTTCACCCCATTTTGGGGGCATATGGGAAGCGGGAGTTAAAAGTGTTAAGCACCATTTGCGCAGAGTTTTAGTCTCAATTCGAGGCCTATCGCTCCATTGCGAGACGATGTTGAGTCCTTCGACGCTTTGACTCCGGGTCACTTTTTGATCGGAACGTCCATGAAAACCGTTCCTCAGCCTTCTCTGTTGGACGTGAACGAAAATCGACTGTCCAGATGGCAGCTAGTCCGTAAGATGGTTGAGCAGTTTTGGCGAGAGTGGAAAAATGAATATCTACACTCCTTACAGCAACGATTCAAGTGGAAAACCCGGCAAATCAATTTGAAGCCTGGCGAGTTGGTACTCATAAAAAATGACAACCTTCCTCCATCCAAGTGGCAGTTGGGAAGAGTTGTCGAGTGTCACTATGGACAAGATAGGCTAGTAAGAGTACACTGAGAAAAAAAATTCGTTGAATTGACTAAATGCATTCATTTCGCCGCCCGTAACAGCGGCATTTACTTGTGTCAATTCATTGGCAGTTCATCCAAGGAAAATTTTGTTGGATTAACTGCCAATCAATTGACACAAGTAAATGCCTCTGTTACGGGCGGCGAAATGAATGCATTTAGTCAATTCAACGAATTTTTTTTCTCAGTGTAGTAACGGTCAAAACTGCTCAATCCCAATACACTAGACCTATAACCAAAATTTGTAAACTACCAGTTAGGAGCAGCGAATAATGTAGAACGATTCACATTAAACAACATATCTTTCGTATTGCTGCACAACACGAGGCGGGCGGTAATGTACACGAAATCGAGAAATTCAAATTCAAATTCAACGCTCTCTCTCTCTCTCACTCAACGACGTGAGACGAGACAAGTTAGTTGGTCTCTACCTTTGACCGGGAGTAGACAAGTCCGAAATCGATACCGCCAATACCTTTCGGCTCGTTATGAGTTTTTCTTCGCTACCTGTACACTAAGTGATTAAGTTAACATGTTCTACTACACACTGTTAAAATAAAGCCAATCAGTGAAAGCTCAAAGACACGCTGTTATCCATTGAATTTCCCTGCATCTGATCACTCATCCTCGACAAAGTCCTATACAGTCCACAACAGACTCGGCGCGGATTCAGATCCAGAGACTCGCATCGCTAACAAGTAATAATTTCTTTATTTGTAATGCCTTGCGGCGTTTTACATATCATTTGCACCCACCTTAACCCCTTTTACATTTAACATAAATATAATAAATACTATTAATAATACAACATTAATATATTTCTATAATCTCCATATCCTTTCTCCCCTTTATATACTTTCCTCACTTCTCCCTTCCCCTAGCCCGATCGACCGTCCGCCTGAGGAGTCAACCTCTCGGCTCAAGCGTCCGTCCGTTCCCCTCCCTCCTCTCTCGCCCTCCTTTCCCCTGCTTGACGTCTGGCTTTCGCTAGCCGGTTCCCCCATTCCCTTCCTGTCCCTCTCTCGCTCACTATTTCTCTTACTCCGCCGACCCACCGTAGCTCATCTACACATCTCTCTGTTAGGTGTTCTAGGGTCTCCGATTCTCGCCTGCAAATTCGGCACCTTCTGTCCTCCTCGCTCCGCCAGTATTTATTCCCCTCTTCCTCGTTGCCGCACCTGATCCTTGCTACTGTCCTTATTCCCTTGTCCCTCTTATTTCTGCTATTCCTTATATACTCTGGTAGCTCCCCTGACTGGATCTGTCTGTACCTCGCTGCGCTTCTTGAACCGCTGATCTTCTCCCGTCTCTCCTGTACTTGTATTTCCCTGTCTCTTCTCTCCAGTCTCCCGCTCACCTCCTCCCCTCTCGCCCTCTCGCCATCTACCCACCTCGAGCTTGCCCCGCACCTGTTTAGGTACTTCTCCCTTTCTTCTCCCCATCTTGACCTCACTCCCCTTTCTTCGGCCTTCCTTATCTCCTTCACGCATTCTCTCATTAGCTTCTTCGTCGGATCTCTTGCTATTTTCTCTTCTAGCTTCATGGCTCTCCGTCCCGTTGTCACTCTCATCTTGTCCCTTTTTAGCTCCTCCCTTACTATGTACCCTGGTGTTGTGCGCTGTAGTCCCAAAATCCATTTCATATATTTTTCTTGTACTCTCTCCACCACCTTTCTCTCCTCCCATCCCCAGATTTCCACTCCGTACATCAGTATGCTTCCTATGACGGAGTCGAACAGCTTCAGTCTCCATTTCATATCCCCTGCAAAGTTTCCTTCTCCGATACTCCAGATCTTCCCCATTGCCAGGTTCGCCTTCCTTGCTCTCTCTTTTACGTGTTCCTCTTGCCTCCCGTTTCTTGTGAACCTGTATCCAAGGTAGTCCATTTCTTTCGTTTCCTCCAGCTCCCTTCCTTCCCACTTCCATTCGTGTTTCTTCCTCCTGCCGCCCCCTTTTCCGCACACCATTACCTTCGTTTTTTCTGCGTTGACCGTTAGCTTTTTCCTCTTGAAATATCTCTCCCCTCTCTTGATCATTTCCTCCATTTCCTCCTGCGATTCGGCCATGAATACTATATCGTCCGCATAGCCTAGGGACCATACTTTTTCCTTTCCTATTACCACTCCACCGTCCTGCCCCTTCCTTAGTACATCCTCCAGGTCCGCGATATATACAGGGTGTTTCCTTTAACTCTGTCAACACTTTTAGGGTATGTTGGGGCTGCCTAGACGAGCATTTTGAGGTAAGGCAACCATGGTCAGAAACTCATCTTAACGGCTGTGGAGGGCTTTGAAGGATATGGTACCGCGCGCTTGTTCATAGTAATAAATCAGATGTGATCACTTTCGACACAATATTTTATTTACAAAGTTCTTGTGTAAGATCAACAGAACGATAATCTTTGAAGAAAACAATAAACAATCAGAAAGAAAAACAAATCAATGAATGAAACATTGCGTCGAAAGTGATCACATCTGATTCAATCAAGTTGTCTACTCAAGTCAGGATCTAAAATTCCCTGAAAATTCCACGATATTCCAGGGAAATCTTTAATTTTTCCAGGCGTATCGAGATACGATTTTTATTGTTGTTTCCTAAAATACACTAGGCACCTTTTTTTTCAATTTAATACTGGTGCCCAATATTCCCCAATACTCCTTGTAAAACCCAATATTCCCTACAAATTTCGGGAGGAGAAAAAAAATCTTTGAGATTTTCAACCAGGTTTTTCAAGGACGTAGACACCCTGTCAATACACTTATACAAACAAACGCGCGGTACCAAATATTTCAAAGCCCTCCACAGCCGTTAGGATGAGTTTCCGACCACGGTTGCCTTACCTCAAAATGCTCGCCTAGGCAGCCCCAACATACCATAAAAGTGTTGACAGAGTTAAAGGAAACACCCTGTATATGGGGGATTCCACGTCAAATCGACCGAAAAAACGGGATTTTTTCCCTGACCCCTTTCGATCTTCTTGTCCTTTTGCACAGTCGAACTACATGTTGAAAGGATGAACTGTGATTTTTTTCAGATTTTTTTGACTCATCATTCTATCACGAAAAATAATCGAATAAATTTATTTTCAATTTTTTTTTATTTTTCACGCCTACATAACTCAAAACGTCAACAATGTATGAAAAAAGTTCCAATACCAAAATTTTGAGGCTTTTTGTGAACTTTTCGAGAGTATTTTCATCAGATTTTTAATACCCCGTTCAAGTGTAGTTTTAATACAAAATGAGTGGAAATCATTCATAACTCAAAAGTGCCCTGATCGAATTGGCTGAAATTTATGCACAGCCCGTCTTTCACAATGCCAAAGGTTGTCTGAAAATTTCAAAGTGGGCCGAGCAGTGATTCAAAAGATACATCAACAAATATTCGCACAGTGGCAAGAATTCGGCGATTATGAGGTCGCAAAAAAAGTTTTTTGGCCACGATTCGAAAATTCAACATTAAAATTCATTATTCTTGTCTACCTACTGGTGATCGCCCTTGAATTTTTGAACTGCGGCCGAAAAAACTTTTTGGCGACCTCATAATCGCCGAATTATCGCCACCTTGCGAATATTTGTTGATGTATCTTTTGAACCACTGCTTAGCCCACTTTGAAATTTCCAGACAACCTTTGGCATTGAAAAAGACATGATGTGTAAAAATTTCAGCCAATTCGATCAGGGCACTTTTTTGTTACTGAAGATTTTCGAAGATTTTTAACCAAAACTACAGTTTCGCGAGGCACAAAAAATTGCAAAAAATTATTTTCAGAAATTTCAAAGAAAGACGCGAAACTTTTGTATGAGAACTTTTTTCATTGCTCATCTGGATTTCAAGCTATGTTGGCTTGAAAAATCAAAAAAACGCTAAAAGCTGATTATTTGACCAGCTGTAGTGAAAAAATACTTGGTCAGAAAAATCTGACAAAATTCACAGTCGATCCTTTCAACGTGTACTTTCACTGTGTAAAAGGGCAAACAGATCGAAAGGGGTCAGGGAAATCAGCCGGTCGATTTGACCTGGAATCCCCCATGTATATACTATAGCCACGTTATTCATACTTTTGTCTCCACTGTTTTTTTCCTCACACTCCACTTGGAATTATTATTATATTTATACATTTCAATTGATCGATTCTGGATATAAATCACTCCCACCGAGTTTCCCCTCTTTGATCTTTACTCACAAGTATTCAGGAATGCCAAAAATGTGATATTCAAAGCTTTTCCATTATCTGCAGACGACTGTTGATTAATAAATGAATGTAGCTTGAGTCGTCACAGCAAGTGAACTCGTACCCGTCCTAATCTCTGACATCAAGGCGAGTTGCCTTGTGCTACTATCTTGAAACATAGCAAATGAGTAATTGATTTGAAGAGAATCCGAATCCCGGATAAAAATAATCTGTAGTCCATAGCAATGTTTGCATACGTATTTTTTAATATAACCACTGAATGCCGTTCGAATCGTTCCCGCGCATAACAAATGTCGCATCGTGTGACGAGCGCTGCCGCCTGTCATGCTGCCTAAATTTGATGGTTAGCCGTTAGGTTAGGGTTGACCGTAAAGCGTGATAATCATCATCGCAACGTAGGTGTACGTCGGGACATGGACTAACGTCCGATACCTGTTGGAACAAAAAAAAAACGTAGGTGTACGTGATTATCGCGAGGTAATTATACAATCATTGATGATATTGTTCCTTTAATCGAGTGAAAAAGAACCAAAGCTTTACCCGGCTTCATTGTTGGACAAAATAGAATGTGTTCGTTACATCGCGTATTGCCGATAACTGTTGGTAAACAAATGAAAAAGAAATTAATATTTATTGATATTTCGTGTTTGCATTTTTGAAGGAGCCATCCAAGTCGCTCCTGTACTTATCTTACAATTAGATGATTACAAACTGTCGAGTCATACAAGACCAATCAAAGTTTGATTGGAGTAGTAAATAGCTCTGGAGTCGTAAACACGAATTTTGAGGTTACGTTACCCTCACAACAACCCTTCACAACGACACTGGGTGAAATCAACCCATCGTTGGGCTTTGAGCGTAAATATACAATAGTCCCTGGCTCTCAATGGGACTTCCATCAAATTTTAGTTGAAAATATGGAAAATCAACCAAGTTCTGGTTTTTTTGTAGCAAAAACATGTTTTTTTGCGTTTTCACCTCTTTATGATTTTTGTTTTTCAAGTTAAAATTTTCATTCCAAACGTCAATTCGTTCTGGATGATCCAGAAGGTTCAAAGCATGTTCTGTAATTTTTTTTGAAAATACTTCGGAGTGATAGTTTGCTCACAATCGTGTCGGCCGTGAAATTCTCAGATAGTGTGACTGCGGAGGGTTGTGTATGAAACCTTTTCCTGAGGTATTGCTTTACAAATAATTTTATATGCTGCGCACATTGTGGAGGAAAACCATGAGTTACTTTTTGTTGTGAAATATTTGTTTTTTCGTCAATTGTCAATGCAGAGACAAAATGCCTGTTACATTGAACCGATCGTTACATCGGTTCTGTATCTTGGCCTAAGGAAACGCCTCTACAAGTTGAGCTGAGTCTGTAACCTGGATACACCCGACCGGTATTTCCTGGGAAGAATTGGGAATCACGACTCACCAGGGCGATTGCAGAAGCAAATGATAATCGGCGTCGTCAAAGGTTTGCCATCGTTCATTTTTTACGTGTCTTATCGCACTCTATTCACATACGAAGTCAAAGCATGAGTCGCTCTAGCGCTCGATTGTATCAGGTCACCCTTATGCATAAATATATTTATTTTCATGTTTTTCAGATCTCAAAAATCAGCTCCACTAAATACAAATGACGGAGCGACGCGACTCACGTGGAAAGTGTGGACAGACTTTGCAGCTGTTGCCTGATTCCAGTCAGTACAGTGTTCCCGGCGACAGAAAAACCGAATCTCCAGCCAACGCTACAGCTGGCAAGAACTATACGTTCAACATACACACTATGGTTCTCGACGATAACTTATTATTCGAAGATTGTTTCAGTCGAGTCGAGTCAGGTAACTTTGAAACAAAAAAAAACACTAGCTTCTTTGAATAAAGAATAATTACTGATCAATACGTGGACATGAGTCATTGATACATGCATCAAAGCAACGGATAGACGCAGGTGAAAGAATAATGATGAGTTACTGTGCCGAAGATTGACCAGCTCTATAGAATGTAGATAGAGCCTGAGTGTCCATCATGTTTGTAAAAGTGTGGTTGATTCGCTAACCGAAGAGGTGTATGTATGCATGTATGTATCTATAAGTTTATTATGCCAAGCTATATGGCCCAAGCTGAGCCTGTAGGTAGAAGAAGTACATTACAGAAGTATACAGTTTTAGAGTATGGAAGTAGGAAACGAGAAACAGATAATAAGCAAGAGTACAGTAATTAATATAAAAGATAGTAAGCAGTGTAGTGCTATATGTACAATGGTGCATCATCTCATGATGCGATACTACTAAAAAATAACAGGGTGAAAGTGAATTTGTGGATATTGATAGTCATAATGATAGCGAAAACTTAGGACTCAACGCAAAAACTAGTACTAAGATTTGATTGCTTAGGAACCCAGGTTAAGAACTGAGGCATATTTAAGACTAGGCGCAGGACTCCTGAGACAGCAGGTGTTTATAAAGATTAAGCTCGAAGGAAGGGAGCGAGGAACTATCTTTTACCGCAGACGGCAAGCCGTCCCAGAAATGAATGGCGGAGAGTGTAAACGAATTTTGATAGCAGTTTGTACGGGCAAGAGGGAGTTTGAATGCTGAAGAGCAGTCAGCTGCGATTAATCTGGAGGAACGACAAACATTTTGATCCGGATCGCAGAATAGTTCACGAAGATAAGATGGTAGTGAGGTTCCAAGGATTTGGTAGAAAACAGTACCCATAAATAATCGATAGCGGTTCCGTATTGATAACCATTTTAACCTAAGCCTATAGGATTACTATATTAGAGAATCTTGGCTACCGCACACTATATCATGTTATGATACTGTTGTACATATACTGTAGTATACGTTTAGTGAGTGAGTGGATGCCCTCACGTCACTATCGGTATAGACAATGGTCTATAAACCTATTTATACTGCAGAATGCAGACACTTGATGCCATGTGAAACGATTAATTAGATGAACTGAGGAAACCCGAAGAATTTTTTGATGAGAAAAAATTATCCGGCGCCCCGGGAATCGAACCCGGACCTCCTGGATGCCAATCCGGGGACTTATACCACCAGACCACCTGGCCGCCCGTAGAACCTTGCCTTCAATTTTATTCTATATTATAATTATCTTCAATTATATTCTATATTACTAAAGTAAACACGAACCGCACAAGAGAACGAATCTGAGCCGAGAAATGATGAGAATAAAATTGAAGGCAAGGTTCTACGGGCGGCCAGGTGGTCTGGTGGTATAAGTCCCCGGATTGGCATCCAGGTGGTCCGGGTTCGATTCCCGGGGCGCCTGATAATTTTTTCTCATCAAAAAATTTTTCGGGTTTCCTCAGTTCATCTAATTAAGCCTATAGGGTGTAATGTGTACAGCCCTCCGCAGGTCGATCGATAATTTAGAGCGTTACCTTGCAAGATATATTCAAGATTATGAAAGACGAGACACTATACAAACATACAGTTTCAGCCGGAAGAGCAACTCATGAACAATTTAGCGATTCTTAGCCATTGTGACGTGTTGGTGTAAGCTGCCTGTAGATGAATACTGACGATAAATGTTGTAAATTTGAAATACGGTATTTTTCTTCAGATGGTTAGATACGTTGAAACGTCTCACATGAAAAATTCTAGGATTATGTGAAGGCGATCAAATCGAAACAAGAAACTTTTCTTGACTCGATTTGATCCCCTTCACATAATCCTGAACGCATCGAGGGATAAAGTCTTGTTATGAATACAAAATTCTAGTCTTTTTTCTTAGCTGACTCGATTCAATTGAAAACACTCTCGACTACACCACATCGAGTGATAGCTTGTTTCTAACTCATAATGATTATGCTAGGGATACTTACCTGACTTCACAAAAAATAGTACAGCTGAATTTCTTGATAATTTCTTCTCACTTCACATATTTAACTTTACAGATGACACTTGTAGTGTAACAACTATAGCTTTCATACGGTGCACTCTCACACGTGTATCCATCAGTCTCCGGAGAGATAGGGTCATTGACGACCCTGATGATGCCTCGCTGCGTGTTGAAACGGGCACAGGATGTCTGATGAAAACACGCAAGAAGAAAAGCGCAGCCAAAGTTACAACACCCGCGACCACAGCGAAAGAAATACTATGGCATACCGAAGAAAAACAAGCGGGTTTGGGCTGACTATGAGCCAGCCTTCGAACTTCCCGTTATTTATTTTATTCTCAGCTATTTTCAAATTTGTAAATCTGACCTCAGATTCTTGATCAGCGGTTCAAAAAACCTTCGAGTACAAATTTCCGTAAGATTTCGAATGTTTTTAGTATTTTTCCCAGCAAATCGGACTCGCCATTTTGAATTTCGCTAATCTGACTTCAGATTCGTGATCAGTGACCCAAAAAACCTACGAGTACCAAGTTTCATCCAAATCCAAATGTTTTTAGTTTTTTTGCAGCACATCGAATACGCCAAATGAAAATTTTGCAAAACTGACTTCAGATTCGTGATCAGCGATCAAAAAAACCATATGGTACCAAATTTCACTGAAATCCGTTTATTCGTTCTCAAGATATCGTCATTTTTGTTGCGTTTTTTAGAATTTTGTTATTTGAATACTTCAAAAAGTACTAATCCGATCAAAGCAAAAATCTAATCAGTTCTAAGTTGAGAAAAGCCCCGTCGATTGAGCCCTATCTGATCAAAATCCGCGAACTCGTTCTCGAGATATCGCGCGGACAAAAATGTGGTCACATACACACACACACACATACACACACACATACACACACACATACACACACACACCCACGTCAAACTGAAAATAGTCGGAGGTGATTCTTTGGACCTCGAAATGTGGAGATTTAGTAAAAACTCGACTTTTCATTTTCGGGGTGATCACAATAACTTCCTTTTTTCTCTGAAAACAGAGAAACGGGAAGTTAAAAATAAATAAATGAAGAATTGACCCCAGATTCTTGATCGGCGGTTCAAAAAACCTTCAAGTACCAATTTCTGGAAGATTTCGAATGTTTTTAGTGTTTTTCCCAGCAAATTGGATTCGCCATTTTGAATTTCGCTAATCTGACTTCAGATTCGTGATCAGTGACCCAAAAACCTACGAGTACCAAGTTTCATCCAAATCCAAATGTTTTTAGTTTTTTTGCAGCATATCGAATACGCCAAATGAAAATTTTGCAAAACTGACTTCAGATTCGTGATCAGCGATCGAAAAAACCATATGGTACCAAATTTCATTGAAATCCGTTGATTCGTTCTCAAGATATCGTCATTTTCGTTGTGTTTTTTCGAATTTTGTTATTTGAATAGTTCAAAAAGTACTAATCCGATCAAAGCCAAAATCTAATCAGTTCTAAGTTGAGAAAAGCCCCGTCGATTGAGCCCTATCTGATCAAAATCCGCAAACTCGTTCTCGAGATATCGCGCGGACAAAAATGTGGTCACATACACACACACATACACACACACACACATACACACACACACACACATACACACACACACACACATACACACACACATACACACACACATACACACACACATACACACACACACCCAGACGTCAAACTGAAAATAGTCGGAGGTGATTCTTTGGACCTCGAAATGTGGAGATTTAGTACAAACTCGACTTTTCATTTTCGGGGTGATCACAATAACTTCCTTTTTTCTCTGAAAACAGAGAAACGGGAAGTTAATAAGACAAGCCGGATCAAGAGGAGGACTGAAATTTCGTTGATGTTGAAACTATGCAGTTTCAACTTGATTGCGTACCACTCGCGACTATTGGACACCTTTCGAAAGCATTTGGTCCTCTGATTCTATTTCCTTCATTAGCCCAAGCAACGTCGTGTATATATCTCATACACGGTCGTTCGGAATTTGTTTCGAGTATTTTACACGGTTAATTCGTATCGAAATCGGGATCAGACTTTGCTTAGTAATTATTCATATTCTTAAATTCCTTTTTTCAAAATTTATATCCCACTAGGATGATGGAGAAAACAAAAAAGGAAACGAAAACGCAAAGAATAAGTTTTTAAGGGGACCAATACAGCTTGATCCAAAGAATTCTACAGACTCCAAAAATCATGAATATCTCAACCAAACTTGATTACACATAAAAAATTTCACTTCTTCAAAAATTACTCGTCATATGGTTCGGGGCATAAAGTTGATGCGATGATGTCTCTCGATGTCTCATTTTGTTTGGAGAGCAATTTCTCATTGTGTGAACGAGGGAAATTCAGGGAAAAAAATGTTTCGGCCAAGTTATGAGCGAAAAAAGTGACCAGATGTGCGCTAAATTTCGATAACTGACTATATAACCTATCACAGCATTTTTTTATTCCTAATTTATATATAAGAATAATTTAAATATAAATATAAGAATAAGAATAATTTCTCTTCGAAGAAAATGAGACGCCGAGAGATATAATCGGACGAACCATGTGCCTGAAACCTTGCAAGTGCTTTTTAACTTCCCGTTTCTCTGTTTTCAGAGAAAAAAGGAAGTTATTGTGATCACCCCGAAAATGAAAAGTCGAGTTTTTACTAAATCTCCACATTTCGAGGTCCAAAGAATCACCTCCGACTATTTTCAGTTTGACGTCTGGGTGTGTGTGTGTGTGTATGTGTGTGTGTGTGTATGTGTGTGTGTGTGTATGTGTGTGTGTGTGTGTATGTGTGTGTGTGTGTATGTGTGTGTGTATGTGACCACATTTTTGTCCGCGCGATATCTCGAGAACGAGTTCGCGGATTTTGATCAGATAGGGCTCAATCGACGGGGCTTTTCTCAACTTAGAACAGATTAGATTTTGGCTTTGATCGGATTAGTACTTTTTGAACTATTCAAATAACAAAATTCGAAAAAACACAACGAAAATGACGATATCTTGAGAACGAATCAACGGATTTCAATGAAATTTGGTACCATATGGTTTTTTTGATCGCTGATCACGAATCTGAAGTCAGTTTTGCAAAATTTTTATTTGGCGTATTCGATATGCTGCAAAAAACTAAAAACATTTAGATTTGGATGAACCTTGGTACTCGTAGGTTTTTTGGGTCACTGATCACGAATGTGAAATCAGATTAGCGAAATTCAAAATGGCGAGGCCGATTTGCTGGGAAAAATACTAAAAACATTCGAAATCTTACGGAAATTTGTACTCGAAGGTTTTTTGAACCGCTGATCAAGAATCTGAGGTCAGATTTACAAATTTAAAAATAGCTGAGAACAAAATAAATAACGGGAAGTTCGAAGGCTGGCTCATAGTCAGCCCAAACCCGCTTGTTAAAAATGTGAACTAATGAACTTTGTTGAGATATAAATAATTTTTGTGGCATGTACAATTTTTTGAATCAAGCTGTACTGGTCCGATTCATTCTATGAAATACTCGTCACGAATTCTAAATCACCCTGACAATGTCAGACGGTATTTTTTTATGCCGCTTTGATTTAGAAATCTGTGAGAAGTGGCAACCAAAAGTCGTCCTCTGTGTACGCTTTCAAAAATAATCTTATAATCTATGATATAATAATCGGACTTTATCATCTTATTTTATAATCTTTTGGGATGGCAAAACTATAATTGTCGCATATTAATTTTTACGATTCGAGCTTGCATAATGTAAAATGAATGATCTATTTCACATCTTTTCGGTTTCGTTGAACATTTCTTGCAGCGCATACAAGTGCCAAGTTTTTTATGCATCGACAATATTATATCAATGATACTATCTAAGTATAAAGCAGGTACATTGCAATGAATAATGTAAGGTTTTGATGTTTGGTGCCATCGCTCATTTTTTCATTTCCAATTGAATCAATTATATGTTTGGAATTTGATTCCAGCTAACTTTCGTAAACTTTATAAATTTTATACTCGAAATCTGAATTCGAGTGAGTCTTTTATTGATAATACTGTAAGAGATCTAGATCTACCTGACTATGGGATACTGTTGTTTCATCGTTACCTAGCAGTTAGCCAGTAGTTATTTATCGTTTGACGCGGACAGACGTATCTGTTATTATTTGTAATTTGTCATTGAATAAACGTTTTGATATAATTATGTTCGTTTATTCAGAATCCCGACCATCTTACGACCATCTATCTGTACGGAACACTAAAAAATGGAATACTCCATAGATAGGATACTCTGAGTGAAGAGTAAGTAAACAATTACCAAAGCCGAGTACAGAATGTTTTTCAAGGATGAAAGTAATGTACCCGTACAAGCGTCATGTATTACAGCAAATTGCAAACTTGTGATGAATTTAATAAAGCTTTAAAAATGGACTCATTATATTTTCATTGTTTGTCCGTAATTTTTTTTTTTCAACAACAATAACTATTTTAGAAGAAAATTGCTGGAACAACAACCTTTCTACACATCGGTATGAATATCTGATTCCAGTTGGGTTTAATTTTTTTTCTGCGGCCAATGACATCATTATTATCAACTTTGAGTGATTTCAATCATCGTCACGAACAGAAATCATTATTCAGAAACTTGACGAATGATTATTGAAATATTCAATAAAACGACGAGTCGATAACCATTCGCCGTAAAAAGTATCATATTTTCATTCCGTGAAAGAAAATATCAAATTTTTCACAAGTGATGGATTTAAAAATTTGTGTTCAACATCAAAATGAATAGAAATTAGGCAGCCCGGCTCATAACATCTCAGATTTGACGAAGCATACAAATTGTGTTGCTGCGCCACCTAGCAGCGCGCAGGGTACTATTCTTCACATTCTTCCCTACCCGAATACCTCGAGGTTTGGAATGTCATCGTGATATACATATAGCGTTACCTACAATTATTTGCAACCCACGAAACGCGGTTGTTTCTTGATAAATATCACGTGTATTGATGTCAATCACTGTAATACATTATCCCCGAGGGCGTATCAGAAGCCTTTTTCGTATATTCGAAAGGTAAACGCCAAAAACAATAATTTTTCAATTACAGAACAATGTTGATAAAAATCTGCGATTTTTTTTTTCGATTATCGAAAAACCGAGCTTGATACGCCCTTCGTGCACTTTTTTTGCGTCACTGATATCAATTTCACATCAATCGAATGTGTTTTGGCCGCTAACAGTGGGTTCGGAAATCCCAGGTGTGAAATGTTGCTGTCTCTCTCGCACTCATATCGAAGTCACGTGACTTTCGTTTCACCTTAAGATAAAATGTATCACCGACTGGATAGGCCGAGACGGTATATTACTCCCGATAAATGTATATGACCAGCATTTTATTCTAATGTACGTGGATGTGCGATCGAAAGTGACTTATCTCCTAGACCCCGCAACAAAAAACGGTCGACATTATCATGCGAAGTGTCATGAAAACTGGGTGAAAATGTGGCAGCTAGTATTTGGTACAGCATGTAATTTCACGAAAGGTTCCTGCAGGTATCCATATCGAGCAGACGGGTACAATTGTGGAATTTTCGTGATTCATTACATTCAGCAAATCCTCCGTAATGGTTCCCTTACTATTGGACCAGTCGATCCGGATAAACTAAGACTTTCGCTGCAACACGATTGTATAGTAAAATCTGCAGACGTGAGAGAACGTTGTCTACGTTGTGGATGCGGCGAGACCCGTCGACTTGAAACGTGGGTTTCTTGCGACTGCTGTAAAAAGTGGGCGCATCTCAGCTGTCTCCACTATCTCAAAAAGACGCGGGAAGAAATCGAATGCATCACGTATATATATAGATGCGATTTGTGCGCAAAGTGGACTAATTCCATATAAACTGGGGTTAGGATGGAGGGATAATATGAAAAAATTCAATGTATATACAGCATTCAGATAGAAATAACATCCCACTGAAATGAATAAATTAAACCCTACTACGACGACGAATTAAATGTTGAAACCGAGGTCGAAACTCTGTAAATATGAATCAGTTCTGATACATGAAGTAAAAAAAGTTGTTACATACCTATTGTTTAAGGTAACGAATAGTTGTACGGATATTGATTAAAAATCCGGAATCTGTAAATTTAGAATCGAATCAGTTCTTCGCTATGAATAACAAAAAGGATAATTTTATGTTGTTTTTATGATAAAAAGTTTTAAGTGTGTAAATAATGAAATTAGTTCTTCGCTATGCATAAAAAATAGAAAATTTTATGTTGCTTTCATAATGAAAAGGCGTAAATCCGTAAATAATCAAATCAGTTCTTCGCTATGCATACAAAAAGAGAACATTTTATGTTGTTTTTATGATATAAAATCGTAAATCTGTAAATAATCGAATCAGTTCTTCGCTATGCATACAAAAAAAGAACATTTTATGTTGTTCTTATGCGCTTGTACACATTGCTCAAAGTAACAAATGGTTGTACGGATACTGAAAAATATATTCTAATGTAGATACCTCACGGGCTTCTAATATCAAATAATGCTAAAAAAAAAACATCAAAATAGTTGACAGAAAAAAAACTGAAAAAATGCGTATCTAGATAATCGAAAGGGCAACAAAAAATCTCGTACAAAGTTTACTCCAAGATCAACGGGTTAGGAGCTACGGCCAGCCAAATTTCCAAAAATGCAGATACAGAAATCTTGAGGGTCATTGAAAAACCGGCTATCTCGGGATTCGCTTGAAAAACCGGCTATCTCGCTCGTGAAATTTCTTCGCCGCAAATTCGGTTGGTAGCACTGTCATCAAGAGACTCGGTAGAGTCTCGCGCCAAGTACATTAAAAAAAAATTTTAATACGCTGCGTGAGACTCGAACCGAGTCTCTTTACCCGAACGGGAGCTATTCGCGGTGGTGGGGGGAATCACAATCTCTTATTTCTTTAATCTCGCGATATCCATGGCTCTTGAAATATTATTGCGAGAATGTCGGCACGAACAGCTTTCATTTGAGCCCTATTTCAATTAAATCCGTGCACGTAAAGACGAGATATGAATATTTCAAAGATCTGACAGGTCCATTTCACTCGAAGAATTTCGTCTCCTTCGTTTTCATCTCCTCGGGACTTGAATCTTCTAATGCATTATGAATATAAAAATCAGAGAAGAGCGGCCTCTCTGGTCTAGAACCACACGGAGAGCAGACAACTATCTGGAGTTCCACGTAGTTGGTGCTCAGGTGGTCAGGTGGCGTTGTTGTCGAGAGTCAATTCGCACAGATATGTATAGGCTGTCCGAATCCAAGAGCCATCCGAGTACCTAGCGTTAGCCGCCAGATAGCGCTTGCGACGGCACTGTTAGAATCATGAGTTAGATCGATTTGAGATTGTATACACGCCGCCATCTTTAAATGTAACAGATCGAGAATCGATTGCCCGACACTGCTTAACTGCTAGCTTATCAAGAGACTCGGTAGAGTCTCGCGCCAAGTAGATTAAAAAAAATTTTTCAAACGCCGCGCGTAGACTCACCGAGTCTATTTACCCGAACGGGAGCTGTCCGCAGTGGTGGGGGTAATCAGAATCTCAGTTTTCTTCCATTTCGCGATATCTATGGGTCTTATAAGAATTAATATTAGACTAGAAGGCGTTGTTCCTCATTCGCTCGCTTCGCTCGCTCACTCGGTCGGAAGAGAGTGTTGTTCCTCACTTGCTTCGCTCGCTCGGTTGTCAGTGGTATTTCAAATATTTTGGGAGTGTATACTATCACGCTGTGCAATTGAAATCGGTAGAGGATTGAATAACGATACTGCCCACTTTTAGCGTTCGGTTATTAGGTGGAAGACCATTGGGTGTCAATGAATTCATGAATTCTATCGGGAGAATATTACTCGTATCAGTATTATCTTCGTCTTCGCCTGTATCGACACTCATTTATTCTACTCCAACATTTTTAATTTTTTGACAATATTTCGTTGTTGATGGCAATTACATCCACATTGGTTGGAGCTAATATAACCTTTCCATAATTTGAGGTATCTTGAGGACCGACGCTTTCTCCAAATATTTCTCGCACAATTTTACCATTCGAGCAGAATTCCGTAGGAAATCGTTGAGAACTTCGTTATTACGTTTGAAAGAATCGCCAAATACACCATCCCCAACTCGTAGAAGCGTTTGCTTGAAATCTGTCCATCATTGTCCATCAGAGATGCGAATATTGCCCTTCAATGATAAGTATACAAATTGATTCCATACGCTGCTTCTTGTCACACAGGCCTCTCAAATTTGTGTTCTACTCCCACGTCTAACAACTGGTAAAGTTTGCCGAAAATCCCTAGAAATTATGACTATTTTACCACCGAATGGTTCGTTAAATTCGCATACATCTCTTAACATACGGTCAACAGCCTCCAGTGCATACTTCCTAGATTCTAACTTTCACATCTCGAATGTGCAGCCCTTGCGCAGGATTCGATTCAATATTACACGTTAATCATTTATTTGATTGTAACGGTAGTTTTAAAGTAGAGTGTGCAGTTCTTCCTCCGTTTGATAAATTCGCTGCGATTCCAGTCCATGCTACAGGCAGCACTATCAAACCCATACTTCTCGATAAAAAACGTGAATAACTTTTTTGGCTGCCACCTGGACCATCTAAATGAATGCACTTATGCCTACGCGACGTACAGCACGCATAACTGCGTCATATACAATACATTGACGTTTCGTTGACGTTTCGTTGAACTATTAACGAATGTTCTTACCATCTGTTCGATAGCACTGATGTCTTCGACATTGTCTGTGACACACGTAAATACGTAACCTTCTTCTAAGTCCGGTAAATTGAAATTTTGCCACGTGAATCCATGAAATATGAGTATTTCATTGATCACCTGCAAGGCCTTTCGTTCGATTGTTTCATTCTATTCATTTCGATCGACCAACTCGTATTTCTATTTTACGCAAACAGCCTACACATCTCCTTCTGAAATTTAATACACGATCCAGCTTCAGCCAAACATTTGTCGCATTCTTCGACATCAGTAACTAACTCTCGCGCTACAGCTGCCACAATAGTATATTGTGTGATAAGTGCGGAAAGAAGGCGATATCCGATGAGTGTGAAGTTTGTAACACGAGCGAAGGCGAGCAGCCAGCATTCAGGCGAGTTGAGTGTCGTTCACTCACGAGCCGCAGGCGAGTGCGGGATGACACGAGACGAGTGTGAATGCTGTGCTAGCCGAGCGAGTGATTCAAACTTCACACGAGGCAGATGTCGCCTATCCGCACTTATCGCACAACATATTTTTCATAACTCCTGCGGGAAAGCTTGATTTGAGATACAGACGAATAACATCTGACAGATGAGCAAATGGCCGACCATAACCAACCCGAAGTTAGGCGATAATCTAGGTTGACACATCGCTGCCGCCTGGGGCGCCACTTCGCGGACGCTTGGATGTTGCCACCGACCGATGGCGCTACTGAACGACTGACTTACTTCAAAGTGCGCATGCGTGATAGTGAAGAAATGTAGATTGCTTGAAGTGCGCATGCCTGTTGGTGAAAAAATGATGATAATGCACGATGTGCGCCTGCGCGATAGTGAAGAAATATTACTTTTTTTCACTCATCTGAAAAGGGGCCCTTTCTAAACCAAACACAGGCATCGAAAATCAAGCTTTCCACGCAGGTGTTATAAAAAAAAGGATATGTATATCGTACCTCCATAAGTTCGCAAATCATCGTATGATTGTGCTCCCGGAAAACGTTATAACAACAATCTTGAATAATAATGCTCTTTTTTTCTGGGACTCACGAAATATATTCTACTCAATACAGGTTCCACAAATTTCTTTTGATTCTCCCACTCCATATTCCTCTCATTAAACACACAATCTTTCGGAATTTCGCAGTACAAATAATTACGTGTTTCCACGTCGGTCTTGTTGAGAATTAGCTACGCGAGCAACGTTTATTCTCCATTTCTGCCCACAGCTACATGCCCACGCCCCTCTTCAGAATATAACGTATTTTCATTTTCAATGTGAACAGCTAACCTATATACAGCGTGCGATTGCTCATTTATCGGAAATTGATACAACCGATGCATTGCCTCGGCTGGACACACATATCAGGTCGATCTATATTCGTTAACCTTGTCGTATCTCACGCTATTTTCCTCCTGTGCATCCTTCATTTCCACCGCGCAATCATACTCTTCATAACAGTACTTAAATACGTATTTTAGACATTGCACCGTTGTCCTACGAGTTGTTTATAATAATATAAAAAAGTATAAGTAAAGTAACGAAACATTGGGATTTATAATTGGGATAATAATATCGAAAAATATCAGTAAAGTAACCAGACATCGGGATTTATAGCCGGCGTGACGAATTGTTCATGATAATATCGGAAAATATCAGTCCAGTAACGAAACATCGAGATTTATAGCCGGCATGACGAATTGTGTATAATAATATCGCAAAATATCAGTCAAGTAACGAAACATCGGGATTTATCGCCGGCATGACGGATTGTTTATGATAATATAGGAAAATATCAGTGAAGTGACGAAACATCGAGATTTATAATTAGGATAATCATATCAAGAAATATCAGTCCAGTAACGAAACATCGGGATTCATAGTAGGCATAACAAATTATTCATAATGTTATCGGAAAATATCAGCAATGTAACGAAACATGGGGATTTATAGCCGGCATGACGAATTGTGTATGATAATAATATCGGAAAATATCAGTAAAGTAACAAAACATGGGGATTTATAGCCGGCATGACGAATTGTTTATAATCATATCGGAAAAAATATCAGTAAAGTAACGAAACATGGGGATTTATAGCCGGGATGGCGAATTGTTCATAATTATACTTCGAGCCTCGCCATCGAGATTACAGATGTAGTACCATTCTTGTACCTACTAAAGTCACGATTTTAGAGTTTTAAAACAATTGCGGGGGTTGTCGTGGTGACACCCGCCGATCTTCTTCCTCATAACATTTCTTCGTGCCGTCAAAGTCACACGCGTCGAATAGCCAAGTGCGGTGTTTATTAATCTTTCGTCTTTGGTTGTTCCCAAGTGCCAAAAAAAAAAAAAAATGGGTAAACACAAGAGGAAATCTCATTCGCGAGACAGGGATAGTGAAAAGTTGTGGAAAAGGATTAAACAACTGGAAGAATTAATCAAATCCAACCCAGCGCATGATCCGCCTGACGCCGCCACCACGGCCGTTGCTAACAACAACAAAGAAAACTTTTCAAACTCTCCAATTCTGGACAGACAGAACGGTAAGCAAATATATTTATTACGGATACTGGTGAAAATCTGATTAAAAAAAAAAAAAAAAAAAAAATGGAGAGAGGGTTAAAATTATGCGAGACATAATAATTTTTATATTTGACGATCGACCTTATTCGAGAAATGAGGCAATGATCGATCTTTTATTCACGGTTGAGCTTACCCGGGAGGTAAGCCATGGCCGAAGTGATGTATTTGATACAAAAAAAAAAAAAAAAGGCTGTATACACAATGGTTCTTACACCTTGTTGTTTTGTTTTGATTGCCCACACAGAGTCACCACCATTAACGGGACCCCTTTGCACTGAAATTGCATCCACCAGCTGCGCTCATGGTCTAAGCGATACCTCCGTCGCCTCAGTATCAGATACACCAGTCATCCAACCAATCCTACCACAACCAAATATTCATGACATACCTGATGTCAGCAAGGAATCAGATTCCGTAACAGCTGAGAGACCTATCTCTCCTCTCGAGGAGGATGTTCTGAAAATTATCGGTGAGAGTCCTGAGGTTAAGCAGAATAACTTGGTGTTGCTAACACACATTACTTCACGTTGGAAAAATTGGCTCAAGGTGGGACAGCAAAAAGATGTTAAAAACAATCTATTGTCAAAATATCCACGTACAGGGGAATGCCTCCTAGAAGCGCCAAAGCTCAATCCTGAGATAGCAGCCTCTCTCACAGAAGCTTCATTGAAGCGGGACAAATACATGTGTATCACCCAAAACCTCGTTGGTTCTGCACTCTCAGCATTGGGGTTAGTTATCGAACCTCTTATGACCCAAAAGAAGGACACAGATCCCAAAAAGATGCTAGAACATCTGTGGGAGGCTTCCCAATTATTGACAGAAATCCACTATAATCAGACAAAGGCTCGTAAGGCCTGCATTATACCCACGGTAGATAAATCAGTAGCCACAGTCTTAGAGAAAATTGAGACGGACAGTTTCTTGTTCGGTGGGAAGCTGGGTGACCAAATTAGGGAGGCAAAGTCGGTCAACAAACTGGGGTCAGAGATTAAAACTCAAGGATTTATCAAAAAGAAGCCTTTTCACCCTAATCAGTCAAACTGGCAGGGCCCGTCGGCACCAAGAGCGACGACACAGGCGGGCTACAAAAAGAAATTCTTCCCGAAGTCGTCGCAATTCCGTCCGAAACAGTCAGCTCAGCCGAAGCAAACGCAGAACCAATATCATTATCAGAAACCCCAGAATTACAAACAGAAGTAGACTCACAGGTAAATAGTTTAGCGGGTAGGTTGAAGCTTTTTTCTAAACAATGGGCCACAATAACTTCAGATAAATTCATTCTTCAATCTGTACAAGGATACAGACTACCCTTTACAACACAAGTCCATCAGGTCAACCCACCTCCCATACACAAGTGGTCTAGGACTGAGTCTATGGCAATACACACAGAATTGAATAGACTTCGCGATATAGGTACCATTGAGGCTTGCAAACCGGTAGAGAATCAATTTATATCCTCTTTCTTTCTGGTCCCAAAACCAGACGGATCTCATATGTTCATAATTAATCTAAAACGTCTAAATAATTTCCTAAATCCAGAACACTTCAAAATGGAGGATATCCGATCAGTTTGCAAATTAATTAGCGAAAATTCTTACATGGGGTCAATTGATTTGAAGGATGCATATTTTTTAATCTCGGTTCATAAACAGCACAGAAAATATCTGCGTTTCTTGTTCGAAGGAATACTTTATGAATTTACTTGCCTCCCATTCGGGTTATCTACGAGCCCATACGTTTTTACTAAGATCATGAAACCGGTTGTAAACTCTCTGAGGTCCAAAAATTACTTATCGGTTATTTACTTGGACGACCTGCTGTGCATAGGAGAAGATCCTAATACTTGTACAGATAACCTTCAAGCAACAAAACAGCTCCTTGAATATTTAGGTTTCATACTGAACTTAGAAAAGAGTAACTTTCAGCCTAGTATGCGATGTAAGTACCTAGGCTTTATAGTTGATTCTAATAATTTCGCTCTGGAGTTGACCATGAAAAAGCGTGAGTCCTTGTTAAATAAAGTAGCTCTTTTCAACAAACAAAAGATTTGTTCGATAAGAGAATTTGCTCAATTGATTGGTTCCCTTGTAGCGGCATGCCCAGCCGTAGAATATGGAGCACTCCATTGTAAGTCTTTAGAAAGAGCAAAGACGGAAGCTCTTACACAAAATAGCAAGAACTTCGACTCAAAAATGTCTCTCCCAGAATTACATTGCAGGAAGATTTGATATGGTGGTATCAACGATTGCCCAAAGCGTTTAGAAAAATTAGACCGGCAAACTATGAAAGAGAAATTTTTTCTGATGCCTCTTTGTCTGGGTGGGGTGTGTTTAGTGAGGGAAAAACAGCCCACGGACTCTGGAGAAGAGAAGAACAAACTTTACACATCAACTCATTAGAGCTGATGGCTGCATTTATCGGCCTAAAATGCTTTGCAGCGGATCTTAAAGATTGCGAAGTACTTCTTAGAGTCGACAACTCTACAGCTAAGGCATATATTAATAAAATGGGAGGGACTCAATTCCCACACTTGCACAAACTAGCAAGGGAAATTTGGGATTGGTGCGAAGCCCATAGTCTCTGGATTCACGCAGCATATATCCCATCGAGAGAGAATAAAGAGGCCGATGCTCAGTCTAGGTTACGAAATGTTGATACGGAGTGGCAATTAGCAGATTACGCTTTTCGGATGATTGTCAAATCCTTCGGTACCCCCTCAATAGATCTTTTTGCATCAAGATCCAATACGAAATGTAAAAAATATTGTGCGTGGGAAAGGGACCCTGATGCGCTGACAATAGACGCTTTTACGATCCCCTGGAGTGATGAAAACTTCTATGCATTCCCACCATTTGCAGTAATATCAAAATGCCTCCAGAAAATAATTCGGAAAAAAGCAAATGGAGTTCTTGTGGTCCCATTGTGGGGTGCTCAGCCATGGTTTCCATTATTTCAAAAATTAGTAGTCGGGGAACCGCTTATATTCAAACCGGACCCTAATTTACTCGTCTCCCCTTTTAGCAACCACCATCACCCTCTGGCAGAGAAGCTTACCCTGGCTGTAGCCAGGTTATCAGGGTCGCTTTTTCTAAAAAGAACTTGCCAGAGTCTTCCCTAGAAGTTTTGACCGCTTCATTATCAAAAACAACGATTAAACAGTATGGCACTGTGCTGAAGGAGTGGTGGGAGTTCTCTCAGAGGTCAAAGCATGATCCGTATACGACTAGTTGTTCTAAGGTTCTAGAATTCTTATCAGACAAATTTAAAAAAGGAGCTTCTTATGGAACGACAAACTCTGCCAGAGCAGCGATTTCTCTAATTTCCTCAGAGGACCTCTCACATAATATTTATATTTCACGGTTTTTGAAGGGAGTCTTTAAATTGAGACCAAGCAGACCTAAGTACGATACAACCTGGGATGCAGATCCGGTCCTAGAAAATATGGCAAAGCTCTTCCCCCTAGAATCTCTGACCCTTCAAGAACTGACAACCAAAACTATAATATTGTTGGCTCTCGGTACAGCTCATCGTGTTCAAACATTTTCTCTAATATCAATTGAAAATATTTCTGTTTCATCCTCTAGTATTCAGATTAGAGTTCCGGATAATATAAAAACATCCAGACCCGGGGCATTTCAACCCCTACTAGACCTGCCATTTTTTCAAAATGAGCCTGAATTATGTATAGCTCGTACTATACTCAGATACATCGATGTAACTATGAGCATTAGAGGTAGTGAAAAAAGTTTATTCATTTCCTATCGCAAACCTCATAAAGCGGTCTCTTCGCAAACCATAAGTAAATGGATCAAATCTGCGTTGTCGGACTGTGGTGTAGATGAATCATTTACAGCACACAGTACGCGACATGCCTCTACCTCGAGAGCATCAGATAGGGGTTTGAGTATAGAGTCAATAAAGAAGACCGCAGGCTGGTCACAGGGCTCACAAGTTTTTGCGAGATTTTATAAGAGACCCATTTCAAAACTGGGCAAGGAAAGTTTCGCTGCAACGGTGTTACCTAATCATAAACACCAAAATACTACCAATGATTAAGAATAAGTTCTTTGTTCTCTAGTTTTTTTAAGATGAGTAGTTAATACACTGTTCAATGATATATGTGAGCCCACATGATAAACTCATGAAGATTATATATATATGAAAACCATTGTATCTTGTCGAAACAAATTTCATCAATAGACATATGCACAGATACAAAAAATTGTTTGTTTTCTAAGCTCTGAAGGGCTACATCTGTAATCTCGATGGCGAGGCTCGAAGTATAATTAAACGATCAAACGAACTTACCTGTACGTGAAGTTCGATCGTAATTATACGAGAGGCTCGCCTGAGATGATTACAGACCCACCCAAAATATAAATATTACTGATATACATACTGAGCATGTATGAATAATTACCCAGAGGAGTTTGAAACAAATCCTCTACCCTGATTGTAGATCAAATAAACAATTATTCTCATAACTTTCAACGGAATGAGGAAGAAGATCGGCGGGTGTCACCACGACAACCCCCGCAATTGTTTTAAAACTCTAAAATCGTGACTTTAGTAGGTACAAGAATGGTACTACATCTGTAATCATCTCAGGCGAGCCTCTCGTATAATTACGATCGAACTTCACGTACAGGTAAGTTCGTTTGATCGTGTAATAGTTATGATAGACAAGGAAGGCCCTCCTTGTTACTCATTCTTCACTTTCATCTTACAATAATGCTGCTGTTTTCAACTTACATATATTCAATATTTTCTTCTTCTGTATAGTAACAAAAAATAGACAAACTAAACGTAATAGTTATGATAGACAAGGAAGGCCTTCCTTGTTACTCATTCTTCACTTTCATCTTACAATAATGCTGCTGTTTTCAACTTACATATATTCAATATTTTCTTCTTCTGTATAGTAACAAAAAATAGACAAACTAAACGTAATAATCGTTAGACACCATTAATGACTTGTACTTTACGAATCACATCAACTTTTTTACTGTTCCTGGTTACTTTTATTCCTCCATAGCTTCCCTTTCTATTAGTACGTTTCCTGGCATCACTTGCGCATGAACCTCGGCTGCAGCTCCTGCTGGTGCGGCAGCTCCCTCTGCTGCAGTAGGATCTTCTGGAAGAGGTGCATTTCCGTTCCGGCGCCGGTTTCTATGACCATGCCAATCTTTTGCGTTATTAATTACGCTTGATAAGGCACGTTTGAATTCTTTCTCTGAAACCTCTTCTTCTTTTGACCCCTTATGATAAGTAGAAACTAGCTCTGAAATTAGACAAACCATCCATGTAATCAACTAAAAACTGATCTTATATAAAGTTTTTGGATCACATTTTTTCTTCGTGTACAGTTTTCAAGAAATTTTCGAGTAAATAGTAGAATTTCACATCTACCATACGTACCAAAAAGGATGACGTATATTTTCGTGTTTTTCAGGATGTATTTTTCCTTAGTAAGCTTCACAGCCGTACAGTTCATCGCAAGTTCTCTGCTAAGTAACTTCTTTAAAATCGAACCAATGGTTTTGCATATATCACTTTCTACGAAGTGTCGTAAAACGTCCACCTGTAACCAGAAATGGTTTTATTCGTACCTCATATATTATGAGGTAATAAACGAAATTGGCTGATTTTTCTACTTACAAACTCGATGCAGAATTGTTCATTTTCGGTCAATTTTTGGTCGAGATCTTTTATTCCAGCTTGTGATTCCAAAGGCAATGATAGACCAAATTTCTCCACAACTGTGTCCAGTCTGACTGTACTCATTTTTTTGTTAACAACGCTTCCGATCTCAGTACGCAGCATTCTTATGTCCTCGGAATTTTTCTTGACTTCGTCAATCAACGTTTTGGTCGCAATGTATAACAGTTTCAGCACACCTGAAGAGGTCTAGTGTTATTAACTGATCTCATAATTATTACTATTTGAAATCCGTCACATTCATATCTGGTCACAGTTTCACCGTGACATGTGTAACCCTTCATGCAGGTGAGGCCGAGGCCAACGGATGATTTGTTTTTAACAAACAGATCTACTATTCAATTTCTGAGAAGTACCTCATTTTAGCCTGCTTTTCTGTACCTATATATTACATATAAAAGTGTATGCTTACTATCAGGTAGTTCGTCTGCCATTGCACAAAGACCTTTTTTTGGAACATTGGTATCGGGCTGGTGTACTGATTTTTCCGAACCGGCACACAATCCATCGAGTTTCTGTACCACCTGAGGTGCTTGTGGCTCGTCATCTACAATTTAAGCAATTGATTGATTTTATATCGGAAGTTAAGGGAAAAACATAAAATTAGAATAGAGTAGATTAGAGTATTGTAGTCAATGTAGAGAAATTTGATAGATATAATTCAGTACAATCATGAAATACATTAAACTGAGCAGTGTGTAATCCGCACAACACTTCAAATTCATCTGCAGCAGTGTTTAAAATATTCTCAATATATTAAAAAAAATAGCGCAAAATATTTGCAATTTTTGGTATAGGTAAAATAAATAGCTTTCCGGGGGTAGATTTGGTGATCCAAGCGATCTCATATAGGTATGATTAACGTAATTAATTACCGTTGTCTTTCTTGTTTTTTTGGCGAATGACAGGTTCCACATTTGTGTTTGAAGCTTTTTCATTACTGGCAGCAGACTTCACCGGCAAAAAAGATGCTGTGCCTTTTTTGTTACTTTTAGTAGCAGCAGACTTCACTGGCAAAGTAGATGCTGTGCCTTTTTTCTTACTTTTAGTAGCAGCAGACTTCACTGGCAAAGAAGAGTCTGTGCCTTTTTTCTTACTTTTAGTGGCAGCAGACTTTACTAGCGAAGAAGATCCCGCAGATGATGGTTTGCTTCGCAAAGGTGATTTCTTTTTTTTGTATGTTTTTATTGAATCGTTCAGATCGCTAAAATCCTCCCTGTCGGCTGAAAAAATTTACAACAATGCATGTATTGTATCTATGTATAAATAATTACGAATTGCCACGAGATTATCGAAGGACTTACACTCCTTAGATGTACTGTCACTTGACGCTGAATCTAGCTTGGCATCCAGGGAGTCACCACTGTCAGTATCATTGAAGCTTAGAATGCTTTCCAACTGCTTGCCGTTATTTTTTTTGCTCTTAGACTCGTAGATCTTCGTTACCGCAATCGACTTTTCCTTAGCATGATTTTCGTTATCGGTAGAATATACATAGTTGGCTTCGTCAAGCATTTCTGCTTTTTTCATTGCATTAGCGAAGTTGTCTGATGAATGGAAGGAAGAAATTAAAAGTTAGGTAATAGTTACGTTATATTGATACACATATCAATTAGTTCTGATTACATTTGTTGTGGAAAGAGGAACAGGGAGAAAAAATGCATGCATTATGAAATAGTGTACTGCGAGCATGGCTGGTAGCAGCCGAGGCCCTCAAAATAAGTGACGAAAGTGTGTTTGAGACTTCCACAAAGTGACTCAAACGTGACTAATAGTGAGAAAAGTGGGTCGCCACCACCCCTGCGCAAAGTATCTGCTAGAATTTGGATATTCAATTTTTCTCAAACATCTACTTTCCCACTCGTATGGCTATATAATTTAAATTGCTAGATTATTCAAGCGATCCACAGCCGAGGTTTCTGTTTCTTTTGTCACGACGTAGTGCCTAGAGGATTGACCACTTAGCGACGTAGCCCATGGCTAATCATTGGCGGCGATCGGTCGTCGACTGGCTAACGCCTGGTGTTACGTTACAATAAAAGAATCAGAATCCTAGCCCAGGTCTTTTTTAAACAAATTCCGGATTTTTTTAGATTCATTTGAGTGAAACATTTTTCGTCACATTACTATACGTTAAAAAAAAATAGTGTTTATGAATTTCAGAATTGATAAATGTAAAATAACGTAAAGATAATAATCTTGCTTGGTAAACCGTGAATTCTTTCCAATTTACACTTGGTTTTTTCCTTCTTCCGGACGAGGGATGTGCACCTGTGTGAGGTGTACCTAAATCTAGGGACCATTCCACTTCTTCAAACACTCAAAGTATAGTAATCTCTGATTGACAATATGAAAGAAGAGATAAATAATTACAGTCTGCTAAGTTCCCTATACGTAGAATTCCTATGTTAATCTGATGTGTGCTTTACTTGTGAATAATTAGAAGTAAAAACGTAGTACAAACATCAACGGACCTCATGCAACAACACAAAATTGGATGGGTTACACATTCTTGTATATTCAGTATAACTACCAGAAAGAAATACCTGACTCCAGGAATATGGATAATGACGACTGACCCCCCACAATTCATGATTCGGTTTGGATCTGATATGAATATTCAATTCCCGGGAAGAAAATCAACTCTGCATAAAAATCTCAAGCCATTGGGAAGATTTGTTCAAAAATTTTCTCAGCTGCAAATTAAATCATCTGTCAGTTGTGAATCGTAGTACTGACCTGCTTCTCCTCTCAGGACGACGGGATACCATGCCCAACTCTCCGGAGCATCAGCTTCAGTTCTTCGTAGGTCGTCCATCAGGAGTCCGTCGTCCGGAGTGTCGATCGAATCCATGAATTTGGCAACGCATTTGCCAATTTTGTGATCGAATTTAATCCATTTTGCTGGTACGAAATCGACAGATTTCGTTTTTCCACATCGCTCCTCGATAAATTCAACCACCTGATATCGAATTATTTCTTCCGAAGAGACCTGAAATTATGAACAAATTTATGGTTAAAAGCACATGTGTAAAATTTGACAATATATTCTGCATGACCTAATCATTGCAATTCTATTGGAGTTTCGTTTTCGAGTAAAAAAAAACCTCAACTCTATTTTGGCGGTGACAGGCCTTCAACTTATCTTATTGGAAAAATGACCCCAAACAATAGTTTATTTCGATATAAGTGTCCAAAGGTAGCGATACCTACATGAGTGTGAAGGCGCAGAACAAGCCTAAAATAGATTCAAAGGTGAGCGGTACACGAGTTGAAGGCAAACCGAAAATGAGCGGAACAGCGAGTGGCATATTCACTTGAGGTAGGCATTATGCCACCCTTAGCACCTGTGACGAACTCTGTCTTTTTGATACTTGCATTTTGGAAAGTCCTTTTTTTCTCAGCGTCCAGAAACACGAAACAGACGTTTACGCACTGCTAGCGACGTGCGAAAATGCGCACGCACAAAATGGACTTTCATGCAAGCGTGGCAAAAAATAGCGTTCACTACACGTGCAAAAAGCTACAATGCCTAACTCATCTGAATTCGCAGCACATGCCTTTCAGTTAGTCTATGACTCGTATTCGACTTACCTTGGGGCTCTGGTCGCCCCGTCACACTTGTGCAGGCATTACCGCCTACGCAGACTTGTATCGAAATATACTATTGACCCTTCTCGTTAGATTTGACCAATTAGGAATTCTTCGCGCCATGAAAATTTTTCATGAAAATTTGATTCCGTGTTGTACGCACGGGTCCCATGCTGGAGTCATGGGTTACGTGCGGTTAGATAGTGCGTTGATTTTTCACCCTGACCCTCAAGATTTCTTTACCTTTGACGAGCCGTAACACAACGATCGCTCTTACAATTAGAGAAAAGTTTGTAAGACGTGTATCGTTGCTCTATCAATTATTTGGATACATATTTTTGCCCTTTTTTTTCAAACTATTCTAAGTTATTTTTTACTGAATTGAGGATTTGGCCACACGTAGTTCCGAAACGGTCAGTCCTAGAGAAAACTTTGGATAACGTTTTTGTTCCTCCATTCACTTTACAGACACGCATTTTTTTGCTTAATTTTTTTATCAAGTCATTCGAAGCTACTTTCCGGTGAATTCAGGCTTTGGCAATCCGTAGCAACCGTAGAAATGTCGAATTTTATGTTGTTGTTGCGGTTGTAAAAAAAATGTGTATGTAGATAATTGATAGAGGAACAAAGAACGTTGTACAAAGTTTTCTCTCGGATCGACCGTTTAGGTGTTACGGCTTGCCAAAGTTAAAAAATGCAGGTGTGGAAATCTTCAGGGTCATTTTATTACCTAAATTTCGTTGGAATAAATCTATCTTTGGTAATCCGATGGAATAATGTCGAAGAATTTGTAGTATATATATAAAATCGGTTTACAGAAAAATCCGGGACCAAATTAACAAAGTGAGAAGTGACGAAATTAGCCACGCGATCGGTCGTTTGCCGCGTGGGTAGGATAGTGAGGTTAGATTCTACATCTAAACGAAAGACTGTATTCAACATAGTTCGAACACATATTTCACATATTTTCACACTAATTTCTACAAAACTTTGTACCCACTTACCGTGCTTTCCTTATTCTTCCCTCTCGACATTATGAATGCGCGTAAGCACCGGCGAAAAGACACACATTCGGTAGTTGGCTAGTCGAATTTGTTGGACGATTCACAATGGACGCCGCGTGCTGCGTCATGCGTGCAGTCCCACTCTCTAGTCTCTACCCGAACTCAAAGATGGCCTTGATCCGGTCAGAATTAAACTTTACCCACAGACAATCAACGACTAGTAATAGTTAACACAAAAAAATGACGTAATAATCAGTGTAATTCACTGATATATCAGTGGGGTAATTATTTTATTTTGGAAATAACAGGCAACAAATCCGGTGCCCAGGAGTTATCATGCGCATTAGTCACAAACGCTTGTCTTCCGTCTTTACAGCGAGCAGTATATATATATATATATATATATATCAGTGCAGCGAGCTGACGACTAATAACCAGTATAAGAAAAATAAAATGAAATTAATTACAGTTATTTAGATTACCGTAATCAGTGTATTGTATACATTATAGTCAATAAATGAATCTTAATGAATAAAACACAACAATAAAGGCCATGTGACTTCCGGCGCTCAGAAGTTATGCGCACATACCGATACCGCGAATCAGTGTTGCCAACTTGGCGATTTTGTCGCCAGATCTGGAGATTTCGAAAGTCCTTTGGCGACTTATTTTTCAATTTTGCGACAGGTCGCAATCCTAGCGATTTTTCAAAAATGATTTAGCGATATTTGTGGGTCTTGGAGACTTCTGGCGAATTTACGGGGGATTCAAGATTTATTCGATATTTTTAACTGAAGAATCATAAAAACAAATAAAAATGGTCATCTCTGGGCAAAAAATTTCGAAGTGATGTTATTATTTACAATTTTGACTTTCATTCATAGTATAAATTTGCTGACATACAAAAACCGTAGAACTTTTACGTTTGTTTTCAGATAATATGTCCTATTCGATTTCTTTGAGTTATTACCACTTTCCCATTACAAATTTTAGCGATATCTGGAGATTTTCCAAGATTCATACGTGTAGCGACTTCTAGCGATTTTTGTGTCCTGGTAGTTGGCAACACTAACGCGAATAACCGACAATTGTTTGTCACACAATCACTAATCCGGTAGTAAAGTAATAATTTATTAATGGTCCTGCAAACAATAGACGAATAAGTATGGCAAAAGGAAACACGAATTCTTGTTCACGGTATCGTGTAAAAAGACACAGATCTCGCCGTAAAATTGAAGCTGAAATGCAGGCAACACTTCGCAATTACCCTGGAGTAACTGCTTCTACAACTTCGAACACAGGTGGCTTCATCATACATTCTATTGCTTATACTTATACTACAATGCACGACAATGCAAAAATATTGAGGGCTGGCTTCACCACCTTCAAATAACTTTTTAATTATTGATAAACTCGATTCGTTAGGTTTTCAACGTTATAATAAAGTCTTTATTGAAAAAATACACTGAATTGAACTAAAGTATGAATGAATCATGTGAACATTAATTGTTTCCAACTTTTAGAATATTCAGATACTGAGGAAAGTGTCGTTGTCAATGATAGACAGGAAACGAGGAGTTTACCTGCAGCAGATGCTCTAGATGAACTTGATACCGCTGCAGACATTGATATGGATCAAGAGATGGTGGAAAATTTACAGCAGGCAGATGTTCCCGTGGGATCTGATGATAGTGATGACAAGTGTATCGATCAGGAGTCGACGATAGACATACATCAGTTAGATGCTCAATTGGAATCTGATATCAGTGTTGACAGGTCAATAGATCCGATGACACTCGGTACACCAGAAGAAAATATTGACTCTCAAAGTGCTGAACATTTAGCCGAACATGACAACGACTCCATCGAATCAGTAGGGATAAAAGATGTTGTTCAGGAATTGCGTGATTGGGCGATCCAATCAAATATCCAGCAAAATCATTTAGATAAGTTGCTTATAATACTGCGTAAAGAATTGATTCCCACTTTACCAAAATCGTCAAAGACATTCTTAGAAACCTCCTCGGTAGCTTCATATCATATAAGAGTGATGGAAGACGACGGAATAATGAATACTCCTGGGCAGTTTGTTTATTTTGGGATAGAAAAAGGCCTCCAGCGGTGTATAAATCATGAAATTCATAATGATATTATTGAATTGATATTCAACGTTGATGGACTGCCGATTTCAAATTCCTCCGGAAAAAGTGTTTGGCCAATACTATGCAAACCTCATTACATACCAGACATTTATAGTCCTTTTCCAGTTGCCATTTATTTAGGTATGAGTAAACCAAAAAACTTGGACAATTATTTGCAGGAATTCATCCAAGAAATCAATGATCTGCAGAAAATTGGTGTAATTATATCCGGAAAAAGTTATGAAGTAAGACTTAAATGTTTTGTAGCGGATACACCAGCTCGCGCATATTTGAAATGCTGCAAGTGTCATGGGGGATTTAGTGCCTGTGAAAGGTGTGTTGTTCGAAGTAGGTCAGAAAGTACGGGAAAAGGATCAACTGTAGCGTATCAAGGGATTGATCATGAACAGCGTACAGATGAGTCGTTTCGACAACAGAAAGATCCGGAACATCACACTGGTACCACACCACTGTTGGCTATAACACCTGAACCAAATATGGTATCGATATGTCTCTTGGACAAAATGCATTTATTATCTGGTGTAGTTAAAAAAATGATCCTATTTTGGATGAACGGTTTACGTCAGGGTTTACGTCGGGGTTCACGTGATGAAGTGCGACTCAGTCCAAGTCAAAAACACGAACTTGATCGTAGACTATTACATTTGGAAAGACAAGTTCCCTGTGAGTTTCAACGGAAGCCGAGGTCTGTCTTTGACGTTTTGAAGTGGAAAGCAACAGAATTTCGGTTCTTTTTACTGTACTCTGGTCCCATTGTACTGAAATCTATTCTTCCGCTAAATCTCTACAAGCATTTTTTGTTACTGCACGTGGCATTCAGGATATTATGTAGTGACGAACTTGCAGTGACTCATAATGCTCTGGCTAAAAAATGTTTGCAGAAGTTTGTCCTTGCTTTACCATTGCTTTACAGTCCAGCATCACTAGTGATAAATATGCACAATCTAGTTCATATAGCTGACGACGCGATGAATATGGGATGCAGTTTGAGCAGAATCAACTGTTTTCCATTTGAGAATGCTCTCGGAGCATTGAAAAAAAAACTTAGAACGCCTAACAGACCGTTAGCTCAATTATGTCGACGATATGCGGAGCAAAACTCACTTGTTCAACAACCACCATTACCCCACCGACTACCCTAAAAAATCAAAATTTTTTGGACTCTGGGAATTGAATAAGCCTTCTGGCATTTCAGTGTCTTATTCATTAATTGAAGTGAAGCAAAAATTAGTGAGGCTACAGCTAGCTTTACAGAAATCCGGTCCACAACGATTATTTGTGGCTTCATTGCTCCATGCTTAAAAATTACCAAAAAATTGAAAATCGTATGAAATTTTTGTATAACACGTGCATGAAAATTGGGGTATTGCATGGCAGTTTAGCGGGAAGGAAGTGGCCGATTGCATGCTGGGACTGTAGGGTGCGGCTTGCGCATGCGCAGTCCGCCATCTTGTTCATTTTCGTCCCTTGGGAGTTTTGAATTCATTTTCATCCCTGTTCCATGGGATGAAACAACTGACAGCGTTTAACACTAAGTTTGAGGTTAGGTCATAAGTTCTGTTCCGCTACTGCCATGCAACCCCATATTTTCATGCACTCATTATAAAAACTATCGTGTGTGACAAGGGACGATTGGCGATTTGCGACTTTCGTCCCTAATTGTCACACAATATACTAATCTCTACTTTAGGTTTGATAAATTTGATGAATTTAAGTACAATTTCAATAAAACACAAATGATAATTTTACATTACGGTAATAATATTGAATATATGTAATGAAAAATGACAAAAATAGTTTTAAACCTTATCACTTTTGTATACTTACATATAATTATATAAATGACAAATTATTAAAGGAAGTTTCAAGATGTCGAAAAACCTGGTTATTTTATGATGAGTGCATACTACCGGGTGTTGGAAATATGATACGATCTGCCTTTTTGATTAATAACTGTTATTGTTCACGTAATAATTGTTATAAATACGGCCTATAGAAAGCGCGCGACGAAAACGATTTGTGATGGGCCGTGACGTCACACAGTACCTTGGTTCAAACTATAGGCTTTGAAAATACGTTTGAGACTCGTAACATAGATGTTAAAACAATAATTCACGCACGTCACAACGGCTAAGTAATAGAAAAAGTGCGAAATGCGGCCTGATCAAGGTTTTGAGAAAGCGACGTCTAATAATCCACCGAAAATAGATGTACATAATTCACAGTTATTTAATTTCTGCTAATTAATCAGGAAAGGCTGATCGATTCCTGATCAGGTCCTGATCTACCGTTCCCCGATCAAAACCTTGGGATTAAATATCAGGAAAGGCTGATCAATCCCAGATCAAGTCCTTGTCTACCAGTCCCCGTTAAAAATGTGAGATTTATTGTTGAGGACACCCAATTAATTCCTGATCAGGTCCTGACCTACCGTTGCTTGATCAAAACCTTGGGATCAGATGTCCGGGAAGGATGATCAATTCCTGATCAGGCCCTGACCTACCGTTCCTTGATCAAAACCTTGGGATTTATAGATGTCAGGAAAGGCTGATCATCTCCAGATCAAGTCCTTGTCTACCCGTCCCCGTTAAAAATTTGAGATTAATTATTGAGGACAGCCAATTAATTCCCGATCAGGTCCTAACCTACCGTTCCCCGATCAAAACCTTGGTATTAAATATCAGGAAAGGCTGATCAGTTCCAGATCAGGCCCTTGTCTACTGGTCCCTATTAAAAATTTGAGATTTATTGTTGAGGACACCCAATTAATTCCTGATCAGGTCCTGACCTACCGTTCCCTGATCAAGACCTTGAGATTAGATGTCAGGAAAGGCTGATCATCTCCAGATCAGGTCCTTGTCTACCCGTCCCCGTTAAACATTTGAGATTAATTATTGAGGACACCCAATTAATTCCCGATCAGGTCCTGACCTACCGTTCCTTGATCAAAACCTTGGGATTAGATGTCCGGGAAGGATGATAGATTCCTGATCAGGTCCTGACCTACCGTTCCCCGATCAAAACCTTGGGATTGAATATCAGGAAAGGCTGATCATTTCCAGATCAGGTCCTTGTCTACCCGTCCCCGTTAAACATTTGAGATTAATTATTGTGGACACCCAATTAATTCCCGATCAGGTCCTGACCTACCGTTCCTTGATCAAAACCTTGGGATTAGATGTCCGGGAAGGATGATAGATTCCTGATCAGGTCCTGACCTACCGTTCCCCGATCAAAACCTTGGGATTGAATATCAGGAAAGGCTGATCATTTCCAGATCAGGTCCTTGTCTACCCGTCCCCGTTAAACATTTGTGATTAATTATTGTGGACACCCAATTAATTCCTGATCAGGTCCTGACCTACCGTTCCTTGATCAAAACCTTGGGATTAGATGTCCGGGAAGGATGATAGATTCCTGATCAGGTCCTGACCTACCGTTCCCCGATCAAAACCTTGGGATTGAATATCAGGAAAGGCTGATCATTTCCAGATCAGGTCCTTGTCTACCCGTCCCCGTTAAACATTTGTGATTAATTATTGTGGACACCCAATTAATTCCTGATCAGGTCCTGACCTACCGTTCCTTGATCAAAACCTTGGGATTAGATGTCCGGGAAGGATGATAGATTCCTGATCAGGTCCTGACCTACCGTTCCCCGATCAAAACCTTGGGATTGAATATCAGAAAAGGCTGATCATTTCCAGATCAGGTCCTTGTCTACCCGTCCCCGTTAAACATTTGTGATTAATTATTGTGGACACCCAATTAATTCCCGATCAGGTCCTGACCTACCGTTCCTTGATCAAAACCTTGGGATTAGATGTCCGGGAAGGATGATAGATTCCTGATCAGGTCCTGACCTACCGTGCCCCGATCAAAACCTTGGGATTGAATATCAGGAAATCTGATCTTTTCTTGGGCTGATCATTTCCAGATCAGGTCCTTGTCTACCAGTCCCCATTAAAAATTTGAGATTTATTGTTGAGGACACCCAAGTAATTCCTGATCAGTTCCTGACTACCGTTCCCCGATCAAAACCTTGGTATTAAATATCAGCAAAGGCTGATCAGTTCCAGATCAGGCCCTTGTCTACCGGTCCCCATTAAAAAATTTGAGATTTATTGTTGAGGACACCCAATTAATTCCTGATCAGGTCCTGACCTACCGTTCCCTGATCAAGACTTTGGGATTAGATGTCAGGAAAGGCTGATCATCTCCAGATCAGGTCCTTGTCTACCAGTCCCCATTAAAAATTTGAGATTTATTGTTGAGGACACCCAAGTAATTCCTGATCAGGTCCTGACTACCGTTCCCCGATCAAAACCTTGGTATTAAATATCAGGAAAGGCTGATCAGTTCCAGATCAGGCCCTTGTCTACGAGTCCCCATTAAAAATTTGAGATTTATTGTTGAGGACACCCAATTAATTCCTGATCAGGTCCTGACCTACCGTTCCCTGATCAAAACCTTGGGATTAGATGTCAGGAAAGGCTGATCATCTCCAGATCAGGTCCTTGTCTACCAGTCCCCATTAAAAATTTGAGATTTATTGTTGAGGACACCCAATTAATTCCTGATCAGGTCCTGACCTACCGTTCCCTGATCAAGACCTTGGGATTAGATGTCAGGAAAGGCTAATCATCTCCAGATCAGGTCCTTGTCTACCCGTCCCCGTTAAAAATTTGAGATTCATTATTGAGGACACCCAATTAATTCCCGATCAGGTCCTAATCTACCGTTCCCCGATCAAAACCTTGGTATTAAATATCAGGAAAGGCTGATCAGTTCCAGGTCAGGTCCTTATGTACCAGTCCTCATTAAAATTTTCATATTTATTATTGAGGACATCCAGTCAATTCCTGAGCAGGCCCCGATTCAGTTGGCCTGATCAGGATCTTAGAAATATGTTTGTAGGGATGACTGATCAACACCTGGTCGGGCCCTAGTCAGGCAGTAGTGAGGACATGCTGCTGTGGCTGCCACAACTTATTTCGATCGGGGCCCTAACGTTGATCAGGCCTTCCCTAGAAAATTTCCACACGGGTACCAACACCTTGACACGACGAGTGAAAAAAATCGCGTTTTCGAGCGAAAAGTCCGAAATTCGACTTTTCAAGCGTACGACCGCCTTGACACGACGAGTGAAAAAATCGCGTTTTCGAGCGAAAAGGTCCGAAATTCGAATTTTTACGCGTAGGACCGCCTTGACACGACGAGTGAAAAAATCGAGTTTTCGAGCGAAAAGTCCGAAATTCGAATTTTTACGCGGACCAACACCTTGACACGACGAGTGAAAAAATCGAGTTTTCGAGCGAAAAGGTCCGAAATTCGAATTTTTACGCGTACGACCGCCTTGACACGACGAGTGAAAAAATCGAGTTTTCGAGCGAAAAGGTCCGAAATTCGAATTTTTACGCGTACGACCGCCTTGACACGACGAGTGAAAAAATCGAGTTTTCGAGCGAAAAGGTCCGAAATTCAAATTTTTACGCGTACCAACACCTTGACACGACGAGTGAAAAAAATCGCGTTTTCGAGCGAAAAGTCCGAAATTCGACTTTTCAAGCGTACGACCGCCTTGACACGACGAATGAAAAAATCGCGTTTTCGAGCGAAAAGGTCCGAAATTTGAATTTTTACGCGTAGGACCGCCTTGACACGACGAGTGAAAAAATCGAGTTTTCGAGCGAAAAGTCCGAAATTCGTATTTTTACGCGGACCAACACCTTGACACGACGAGTGAAAAAATCGAGTTTTCGAGCGAAAAGGTCCGAAATTCGAATTTTTACGCGTAGGACCGCCTTGACACGACGAGTGAAAAAATCGAGTTTTCGAGCGAAAAGTCCGAAATTCGTATTTTTACGCGGACCAACACCTTGACACGACGAGTGAAAAAATCGAGTTTTCGAGCGAAAAGGTCCGAAATTCGAATTTTTACGCGTACGACCGCCTTGACACGACGAGTGAAAAAATCGAGTTTTCGAGCGAAAAGGTCGAAATTCAAATTTTTACGCGGACCAACACCTTGACACGACGAGTTAAAAAATCGAGTTTTCGAGCGAAAAGGTCCGAAATTCAAATTTTTACGCGTACCAACACCTTGACACGACGAGTTAAAAAATCGAGTTTTCGAGCGAAAAGGTACGAAATTTAAATTTTTACGAAAATCGCGTTTTCGAACGAAAAGGTACGAAATTTGAATTTTTACGCGTACGACCGCCTTGACACGACGAGTGAAAAAATCGCGATTTCGAGCGAAAAGGTCCGAAATTCGAATTTTTACGCGTACGACCGCCTTGACACGACGAGTGAAAAAATCTCGCTTTCTAGCGAAAAGTCCAAAATTCGAATTTTCACGCGTACCACCACCTTGACACGACGAGTGAAAAAATCGCGTTTTTGAGCGAATAGGTCCGAAATTCAAATTTGTACGCGTACCAACACCTTGACATGACGAGTGAAAAAATCGCGTTTTCGAGAGAAAAGGTCCGAAATTCGAATTTTTACGCGTACCAACACCTTGACACGACGAGTGAAAAAATCGAGTTTTCGAGCGAAAAGGTCCGAAATTCGAATTTTTACGCGTAGGACCGCCTTGACACGACGAGTGAAAAAATCGAGTTTTCGAGCGAAAAGTCCGAAATTCGTATTTTTACGCGGACCAACACCTTGACACGACGAGTGAAAAAATCGAGTTTTCGAGCGAAAAGGTCCGAAATTCGAATTTTTACGCGTAGGACCGCCTTGACACGACGAGTGAAAAAATCGAGTTTTCGAGCGAAAAGTCCGAAATTCGAATTTTTACGCGGACCAACACCTTGACACGACGAGTCAAAAAATCGAGTTTTCGAGCGAAAAGGTCCGAAATTCAAATTTTTACGCGTACCAACACCTTGACACGACGAGTTAAAAAATCGAGTTTTCGAGCGAAAAGGTACGAAATTTAAATTTTTACGAAAATCGCGTTTTCGAACGAAAAGGTACGAAATTTGAATTTTTACGCGTACGACCGCCTTGACACGACGAGTGAAAAAATTGCGATTTCGAGCGAAAAGGTCCGAAATTCGAATTTTTACGCGTACGACCGCCTTGACACGACGAGTGAAAAAATCTCGCTTTCTAGCGAAAAGTCCAAAATTCGAATTTTCACGCGTACCACCACCTTGACACGACGAGTGAAAAAATCGCGCTTTTTGAGCGAATAGTCCGAAATCCAAATTTGTACGCGTACCAACACCTTGACATGACGAGGAAAAATCGCGTTTTCGAGAGAAAAGGTCCGAAATTCGAATTCTTTACGTACCAACACCTGACACGACGAGTGAAAAATCGCGTTTTTCGAGCGAAAAGGTCCAAAATTCGAATTTTCACGCGTACGACCGCCTTGACACGACGAGTGAAAAAATCGAGTTTTCGTGCGAAAAGGTCCGAAATTCGAATTTTTACGCGTACGACCGCCTTGACACGACGAGTGAAAAAATCGAGTTTTCGAGCGAAAAGGTCCGAAATTCGAATTTTTACGCGTACGACCGCCTTGACACGACGAGTGAAAAAATCGAGTTTTCGAGCGAAAAGGTCGAAATTCAAATTTTTACGCGTACCAACACCTTGACACGACGAGTTAAAAAATCGAGTTTTCGAGCGAAAAGGTCCGAAATTCAAATTTTTACGCGTACCAACACCTTGACACGACGAGTTAAAAAATCGAGTTTTCGAGCGAAAAGGTACGAAATTTAAATTTTTACGAAAATCGCGTTTTCGAACGAAAAGGTACGAAATTTGAATTTTTACGCGTACGACCGCCTTGACACGACGAGTGAAAAAATCGCGTTTTCGAGCGAAAAGGTCCGAAATTCGAATTTTTACGCGTACGACCGCCTTGACACGACGAGTGAAAAAATCTCGTTTTCTAGCGAAAAGTCCAAAATTCGAATTTTCACGCGTACCAACACCTTGACACGACGAGTGAAAAAATCGCGTTTTGAGCGAAAAGGTCCGAAATTCAAATTTGTACGCGTACCAACACCTTGACATGACGAGTGAAAAAATCGCGTTTTCGAGCGAAAAGGTCCGAAATTCGAATTTTTACGCGTACCAACACCTTGACACGACGAGTGAAAAAATCGCGTTTTCGAGCGAAAAGTCCGAAATTCGAATTTCTACGCGTACCAACACCTTGACACGACGAGTGAAAAAATCGAGTTTTCGACCGAAAAGGTCCGAAATTCAAATTTTTACGCGTACCAACACCTTGACACGACGAGTTAAAAAATCGAGTTTTCGAGCGAAAAGGTACGAAATTTAAATTTTTACGAAAATCGCTTTTTCGAACGAAAAGGTAAGAAATTTGAATTTTTACGCCCACGGCCGCCTTGACACGACGAGTGAAAAAATCGCGTTTTCGAGCGAAAAGGTCCGAAATTCGAATTTTTACGCGTACCAACACCTTGACACGACGAGTGAAAAAATCGAGTTTTCGAGCGAAAAGGTCCGAAATTCAAATTTTTACGCGTACCAACACCTTGACACGACGAGTTAAAAAATCGAGTTTTCGAGCGAAAAGGTGAGAAATTTAAATTTTTACGAAAATCGCGTTTTCGAACGAAAAGGTACGAAATTTGAATTCTTACGCGTACGACCGCCTTGACACGACGAGTGAAAAAATCGCGTTTTCGAGCGAAAAGTCCTAAATTCGAATTTTTACGCGCACGACCGCCTTGACACGACGAGTGAAAAAATCTCGTTTTCTAGCGAAAAGTCCAAAATTCGAATTTTCACGCGTACCAACACCTTGACACGACGAGTGAAAAAATCGCGTTTTTGAGCGAAAAGGTCCGAAATTCAAATTTGTACGCGTACCAACACCTTGACAGGACGAGTGAAAAAATCGCGTTTTCGAGCGAAAAGGTCCGAAATTCGAATTTTTACGCGTACCAACACCTTGACACGACGAGTGAAAAAATCGCGATTTCGAGCGAAAAGTCCGAAATTCGAATTTCTACGCGTAACAACACCTTGACACGACGAGTGAAAAAATCGAGTTTTCGAGCGAAAAGGTCCGAAATTCAAATTTTTACGCGTACCAACACCTGGACACGACGAGTTAAAAAATCGAGTTTTCGAGCGAAAAGGTACGAAATTTAAATTTTTACGAAAATCGCTTTTTCGAACGAAAAGGTAAGAAATTTGAATTTTTACGCCCACGGCCGCCTTGACACGACGAGTGAAAAAATCGCGTTTTCGAGCGAAAAGGTCCGAAATTCGAATTTTTACGCGTACGACCGCCTTGACACGACGAGTGAAAAAATCGAGTTTTCGAGCGAAAAGGTCCGAAATTCAAATTTTTACGCGTACCAACACCTTGACACTACGAGTTAAAAAATCGAGTTTTCGAGCGAAAAGGTGAGAAATTTAAATTTTTACGAAAATCGCGTTTTCGAACGAAAAGGTACGAAATTCGAATTTTTACTCGTACCAACACCTTGACACGACGAGTGAAAAAATCGCGTTTTCGAGCGAAAAGGTCCGAAATTCGAATTTTTACGCGTACGACCGCCTTGACACGACGAGTGAAAAAATCTCGTTTTCTAGCGAAAAGTCCAAAATTCGAATTTTCACGCGTACCAACACCTTGACACGACGAGTGAAAAAATCGCGTTTTTGAGCGAAAAGGTCCGAAATTCAAATTTGTACGCGTACCAACACCTTGACATGACGAGTGAAAAAATCGCGTTTTCGAGAGAAAAGGTCCGAAATTCGAATTTTTACGCGTACTAACACCTTGACACGACGAGTGAAAAAATCGAGTTTTCGAGCGAAAAGGTCCGGAATTCGAATTTTTACGCGTACCAACACCTTGACACGACGAGTGAAAAAATCGAGTTTTCGAGCGAAAAGGTCCGAAATTCAAATTTTTACGCGTACCAACACCTTGACACGACGAGTTAAAAAATCGAGTTTTCGAGCGAAAAGGTACGAAATTTAAATTTTTACGAAAATCGCGTTTTCGAACGAAAAGGTAAGAAATTTGAATTTTTACGCCTACGGCCGCCTTGACACGACGAGTGAAAAAATCGAGTTTTCGAGCGAAAAGTCCGAAATTCGAATTTTCCCGCGTACCAACACCTTGACACGACGAGTGAAAAAATCGAGTTTTCGAGCGAAAAGGTCCGAAATTCAAATTTTTACGCGTACTAACACCTTGACACGACGAGTTGAAAAATCGAGTTTTCGAGCGAAAAGGTACGAAATTCGAATTTTTACGCGTACCAACACCTTGACAGGACGAGTTAAAAAATCGAGTTTTCGAGCGAAAAGATGAGAAATTTGAATTTTTACGAAAATCGCGTTTTCGAACGAGAAGGTACCTACGAAATTTGAATTTTTACGCGTACGACCGCCTTGACACGACGAGTGAAAAAATCGCGTTTTCGAGCGAAAAGTCCTAAATTCGAATTTCGTCAAGGCGGCCGTGGGCGTAAAAATTCAAATTTCTTACCTTTTCGTTCGAAAAAGCGATTTTCGTAAAAATTTAAATTTCGTACCTTTTCGCTCGAAAACTCGATTTTTTAACTCGTCGTGTCAAGGTGTTGGTACGCGTAAAAATTTGAATTTCGGACCTTTTCGCTCGAAAACTCGATTTTTTCACTCGTCGTGTCAAGGTGTTGTTACGCGTAGAAATTCGAATTTCGGACTTTTCGCTCGAAATCGCGATTTTTTCACTCGTCGTGTCAAGGTGTTGGTACGCGTAAAAATTCGAATTTCGGACCTTTTCGCTCGAAAACGCGATTTTTTCACTCGTCCTGTCAAGGTGTTGGTACGCGTAAAAATTCGAATTTCGGACCTTTTCGCTCGAAAACGCTATTTTTTCACTCGTCGTGTCAAGGTGTTGGTACGCGTGAAAATTCGAATTTTGGACTTTTCGCTCGAAAACGAGATTTTTTCACTCGTCGTGTCAAGGTGTTGGTACGCGTAAAAATTCGAATTTCGGACCTTTTCGCTCGAAAACGCGATTTTTTCACTCGTCGTGTCAAGGCGGTCCTACGCGTAAAAATTCGAATTTCGGACCTTTTCGCTCGAAAACGCGATTTTTTCACTCGTCGTGTCAAGGTGTTGGTACGAGTAAAAATTCGAATTTCGTACCTTTTCGTTCGAAAACGCGATTTTCGTAAAAATTTAAATTTCTCACCTTTTCGCTCGAAAATTCGATTTTTTAACTCGTAGTGTCAAGGTGTTGGTACGCGTAAAAATTTGAATTTCGGACCTTTTCGCTCGAAAACTCGATTTTTTCACTCGTCGTGTCAAGGCGGTCGTACGCTTGAAAAGTCGAATTTCGGACTTTTCGCTCGAAAACGCTATTTTTTCACTCGTCGTGTCAAGGTGTTGGTACGCGTGAAAATTCGAATTTTGGACTTTTCGCTCGAAAACTCGATTTTTTCACTCGTCGTGTCAAGGTGCTGGTACGCGTAAAAATTCGAATTTCGGACCTTTTCTCTCGAAAACGCGATTTTTTCACTCGTCATGTCAAGGTGTTGGTACGCGTACAAATTTGAATTTCGGACCTATTCGCTCAAAAACGCGATTTTTTCACTCGTCGTGTCAAGGTGGTGGTACGCGTGAAAATTCGAATTTTGGACTTTTCGCTAGAAAGCGAGAATTTTTCACTCGTCGTGTCAAGGCGGTCGTACGCGTAAAAATTCGAATTTCGGACCTTTTCGCTCGAAAACGCGATTTTTTCACTCGTCGTGTCAAGGTGCTGGTACGCAAAAAATTCCGACTTAGGATTTTGCTGAAAACTCGATTTTTCACTCGTCGTGTCATGGAAAAGCTGGTACGCGTGGTACTGAATTTCGACCTTTCTCCAGAAAACGCGATTTTTCACCGCAGTCAGGCCGTGCGCGTGTACCTGAATTTGTATTCTCGCTGAAAACGTGTTTTTTTCACCGTCGTAACAAGGTGGAATGGTACGCGAAATTGCTCGTATTTCGCTGAAAACGCGATTTTCGTAAAAATTTCTCACTACTGAAAAACTGATTTTTAACCTGTCGTCAAGGTGTTGGTGCTGGAAATTCGAATTTTACGCGTACCAACACCTTGACACGACGAGTGAAAATCGAGTTTTCGGAGCCAAAAGGTCCGAAATTAAAATTTTTACGCGTACCAACACCTTTGACACGACGAGTTAAAAATCGAGTTTTCGAGCGAAAAGATGAGAAATTTACCTTTACGAAAATCGAGTTTTCGAGCGAAAAGGTTCGAAATTTGAATTTTTACGCGTACGACCGCCTTGACACGACGAGTGAAAAAATCGCGTTTTCGAGCGAAAAGTCCTAAATTCGAATTTTTACGCGCACGACCGCCTTGACACGACGAGTGAAAAAATCGAGTTTTCGAGCGAAAAGGTCCGAAATTCGAATTTTTACGCGTACGACCGCCTTGACACGACGAGTGAAAAAATCGCGTTTTCGTCCGAAAAGGTCCGAAATTTAAATTTTTCCGAAAATCGCGTTTCCGAGTGAAAAGGTCCGAAATTCGAATTTTTACGCGTACCAACACCTTGACACGACGAGTGAAAAAATCGAGTTTTCGTCCGAAAAGGTCCGGAATTTAAATTTCAACGAAAATCGCGTTTCCGAGTGAAAAGGTCCGAATTCCGAATTTTTACGCGTACGACCGCCTTGACACGACGAGTGAAAAAATCGAGTTTTCGAGCGGAAAGGTCCGAAATTCGAATTTTTACGAAAATCGCGTTTCCGAGTGAAAAGGTCCGAAATTCGAATTTTTACGCCTACGACCGCCTTGACACGACGAGTGAAAAAATCGCGTTTTCGTCCGAAAAGGTCCGAAATTTAAATTTTTACGAATATCGCGTTTTCGAGTGAAAAGGTCCGAAATTCGAATTTTTACGCCTACGACCGCCTTGACACGACGAGTGAAAAAATCGAATTTTCGAGCGAAAAGGTCCGAAATTCGAATTTTTACGAAAATCGCGTTTCCGAGTGAAAAGGTCCGAAATTCGAATTTTTACGCCTACGATCGCCTTGACACGACGAGTGAAAAAATCGAGTTTTCGTGCGAAAAGGTCCGAAATTCGAATTTTTACGAAAATCGCGTTTCCGAGTGAAAAGGTCCGAAATTCGAATTTTTACGCCTACGACCGCCTTGACACGACGAGTGAAAAAATCGAGTTTAGTAGAGGGGATAGGCCGGTTCTGGATCAAGATCCCCTTACCGACATGGTTACCGACCGAGGGTTCGCATCCGTGCTACTTACCGACCGTGGGTAAGTTGCCCCACTGTTACCGACCGATGGTTCTATTTACCGACAGTGGCCCCGGTGCCCCCTGTTATCGACCGATGGTTCTAGTTACCGATAGTGGGTTACCTCCGGCGCCTTCTGTTACCGACCGATGATCCGACAGATGGCGTCCCTAATTTTCCCTGAGAGATGGCGCTCCTAATTGTTCATTGCCCCGATGGCTTTTCTGGAAAATTTATTTCCCACGCGGGCGGCGGCAAAGATCAAAGGTTTTGTTTCTAAGAATTTTTTTCCCACGCGGGCGGCGGCAAAGATCAAAGGTTCTGTTTCCAAGAATTTTTTGAGGAAAATGTATTTCCCACGCGGGCGGCGGTAAAGATCAAAGGTTTTGTTTCCAAGAATTTTTTGAGGAAAATGTATTTCCCACGCGGGCGGCGGTAAAGATCAAAGGTTTTGAGAATTTTTTTCCCCCACACATGCGGCGGGGATCAAAGGTTTTGTCTCTGATTTCCTTTCCCACGGTGATATCAAAGGATTTTTCCAATTAACAACCTCAAGTCACACCTGCACGCGGCTTGAGTCAAAGGGAGGTGATATTTTCTCACCCCCACACCCGATCCGCGATGTATATAAATCCAGAGCTACCGAGATGAAGCCACACAAGTGCTTCGACTTTACATCGGGTGTTAGTTTAACGAGGAGATATCTACACTGTTAGTTCACACAACGGAACATTCACGGTATGTTGGTCATAACACCATCCGAGTGCAAAACTCTAAAAAAGGTTAGGAAAGCTCGCGCATCCAAATTAAAGACGATGGACTCCATTCCTCTGATTCCGGTCAAACCGTATCCTCGATTCGATCGGCGAGTGAACTCTCGTCATGAATGGGAGCGAACCGAACATTTCATCCTGACATCTAAATTACAATATTCGCTGAAAAGAACCACCGAGGAGCTAGAAAACGAATTAAAAAGAATCGGTTATGATCATGAAAATCATCACTCGTACACGTTCAAATTTAGAAAAAGTTCTCGGGGATATTCCGCCGACGATCGTCATATTTACATCGTCGAGCTCGACAATTGGTTCTCGTACCTATAAGTACCCTCGTTAGTCGAAACAGTTCCTGGAATAACCATCAACGTGCTGCAACACGAAAGATTTTCAAAGTTGAGAAGGATAGTGGTGGGGGTAAAGAACTATAAAATGAAAATTAGCGAGGAATCGACAGCAGCGGATGATCTGGATGAAGATGGTGGCGAGGTGAAACGAAACGTTGGTTGGATAGAATAATTGCTCACTCGAAACCGATTGTGGATCTAAGCGATTGGGGTTGCCCATCTCCTCAAGTAATGCGTACCGATGCACACCCCTGCCTGATTCACGCGAACTATCAGATTGAGCCGAAGCGATACCCTGGACACGATACTACCGCAAAATACCATTGTGCTGTGGAAAACGTTCAGCGATTGAAGTCGTGGTTTTTCAAACACTTGGATGAAAAAAAAAAATTATGATTGATCAGTAAAAACTTCACGTCACTTTTATTATAAAAATAGAAATTAATTGTCATTATTATTATTATCGCTGTAGGTTTTGCTGGTTACATTATTTTTACATTAATAAATTTTGTTACATGCCATATATTCTTAGGTTATTTTATCATTAACTTATCTTTTAAGATTATAAACATTCTTAGATTAGGCTAAAATATGATGTTTCTCTGCGAATCTGTAAGAAGAATAAAAAGGTGTGATTAGTAAAAAGCATTTTGATCACCCATCAATTATACACACCAATCCTCGCAATACCCCTCATCCTCCTCCTCCTCCTCCTCCTCCTCCTCCTCCTCCTCCTGCTCCTCATCCTCCCAAAAGACCTCCCAATCCTCGGCATGCAGGATCAGGCGACTCCACAACCTGGCAGGCTGGCTGTATGATCCATGGGTTGGGATTGGGGCCCTATCGTTCTGGAGTCTGAACCACCAGTAAGAGTACCGATGGTTGATCTCCAGTACAATAGTCTGCCCCAAAAACTCCGCTACCATGCCCTGCAGGCGATCTATCCCACCGTTAAGCTGCGCCTGCATCCCGACGAAATCCTGCAGGATCAGCAGGACGTTATCCTGCAGCTGATCCCACTCTGCCGGGTACGCCCAGTCATAAGCTGTGTTAGATAAAATTAAAAACGGTAAATTCTCAACTCAAAAAAAACTTGACGCAATACCTACAATTAATGATCTCGATTCCAGCCATACTTTTAAAAATCAAGAACGAATTTATTGATGAATATATTAAAAATGTTAAGTATATCTTTAGCCACTGTTTTACACCACTTGCACTTGACCCTCTGAATTTTCGTCAAAGAATGATGCTGGCTGCTGCAGAAGCGGGTGCTATTTATCTAAACCGGAGTACCACCACTCTTGCGGTTGAGGATGTGACTAGCGAAATGTGTTACTTACTCTTCTCCTTACCGAAATATGCACACCCCTTTCGCACCTGCAAGTTCACACGGAAATACTCCACTCAGACCGCACAAATGCTGCAACGGTCAAACGTGATTCAATGCAGTAGACAACTATCGCGGCGGGTGGGAGTTTATGTGGCACTTCTCAAAGCCGCAGCCTCCGGTCTACAATATTTACCCTCAAACCCTTTTTTCTTACGATGGGAAAAACAAACATCGACCACCGAAATTCGTAAAAAATGCAGTTGATTTTCACGATGGGGAAGCAACATTGACCACCGAAAGTTTTCTCATGAGAAATGCGGCCGACATCGCATTGAAAAGTCAAACGATTCCAATCCCAAGCTGTCGGGGTAAAATAATGCGGAACCGTGGGATGCGATTTCCCGCAAGTAAAGTGTGTATCACTGTAAATGCTTGAATTAAATGCAAAATGCGCATCACTCGTCCTTATCATCGAACACGTATGCATCTGAGAGGATAGGTTGCATCATCCAAATTTCCCCTCCTGAAGATGCCACCTCGGAGGGTGGGTGAAAAATTTTCTTTGAGGATGCCGACAATCGCTCGCCGCCACCACCTCATGTGTATAAAAGGGTTGCACTCCTGATTTAGGGAATCATTCGCTCTTGGTCTATCGGAGTGATATTTTTGTGGAAAACATGGTTGAGCAGTTGTGTTCGGATCTCGTCGCGTTGATGGCTGAGGCGTACAGCCACCTGATTACAATGGAGCAGGATGAAGCTAGTGAGGAGTATATTACACACTGGATCGAGAACGGACAGCGGAATATTCAAACTTTGAATAATCTTTTGAAGGCGCCCAAGATGCGCACCGCCGAAAAACAATTAATACAGAGCAAGATATCACTGCTGCAATCTTGGGCGGTGCAGTTCGCACAGCGTCGTCGACCCGTCGTTGGTGCAGGGATTGGCGATAATATTCACGATCGCGTTCAGTGGAATGATCTCGACAGTGCTTTCAACAGCAGGATTCGCACCGGGGTCGTTACCAATCTCCGGCATCTCGATCTTCAGGCATTTCTGACCGATGCCGGCGTGCTAACCATCGAGCATCTGAGGAACGTGCAGCGGAGCGAGGGTAACGTTAAAGCAAACGTTAACCTGACATGTCTATTCGAGAACGTGAAGGGGGGCAGCGTCGAGGAGGATATGAAATCCTTCACCACGCGAAACGAGATTATTCTGCCCTCAACGGATCTCGCGGGTTGGTTCACCGATAAAATAGTGAGCCAGCTGCTGGTGAAGGTGGAAGATTTCGAGCAGCGGGATTCCGGTTGGAGCATGCTGGAGATCATTAATGTGGTGATCAACATCAATCGCTACCAGCCCCTCGCCGGCGGCCTCTCGACGTACGTTGCGCTGCCTGGGGATATCCAGCGGAAGAAGGCTGTTGTCAATATTGAAAATACCGACGAGCGCTGCTTCCTCTGGGCTGTGACTGCAGCGAGGCACCCCGTGAGCAACAATTCGGTGAGGACCCACAGCTATCGACGGTACATCGACGAGTGGGATTGTACAGGTGTAAGTTTTCCCATGACCCTACATGGTGTGGCGAAGTTCGAGAAACTTAATAATATTAAGATAAATGTATATGGGATAGAGAGCGAGGCTTTTCGCGATAGTGTGAAGGGCGAAAAAAGCGTAATTGTTCCTCTGTATTTAAGTAAAAATTTGATAAATCCAGAAGAGGATGCGATCCATTTACTCATGGTCGAGTCTGGCGATGATGAGGAAATGGATATCGACGATATTGACTTGGACGATTACACTCCGCGATTCCACTTTGCTTGGATTAGAAATCTATCGCGTTTAGTGAGCAGCCAACTATCACGCCGAGATCATCAACAATTTCTGTGTGATAGATGTTTGTGTCACTTCAGGGTGCAAAGTAGCTTCGATAAGCATAGAGGCGACTGCATGCGTTTGAACAAGGTGCGAATGCTTTTCTCGGAAAAAAATAAAAATCTAAAATTCAAAAATTTCCGAAACAAGGGTCGGGTGCCGTTCGCTGTCTACGCGGATCTCGAGTGTATACTAAAACCCGGTGCAAACGAGTCCCAAGAGCATATCCCGCATAGTGCTGCGTATTATGTGCATTGCTCGTACGACAACGCATTATCGAGATATGCGAGTAAACGGGGGCCCGATTGCATCGAATGGTTCGTCAAGCAGCTTCGTGACTTGGCCGTGAACGTAGAGTCGCGAATTAAAAATATCATCCGTATGAAACCGCTGACTCAAGTGCAACGGGATCGACATGCACGCGCGAAAAATTGTTACATCTGTGAGAAACCGTTCTCATCGGGAGATAAAAAGTGCCATGATCACTGTCACTTCACGGGGGAATATCGCGGTCCCGCGCATAATGGATGTAATTTAAATTACAGAGAAACACATACGATCCCCGTGGTGTTTCACAATTTTTCAGGCTACGATTCGCACTTTATCATTAAATCTCTGGCCACATCTTTCCCCGGGGAAATTACATTGCTGCCGATTAATAAAGAGAGGTATATCTCGTTCACGAAGCGGGTTGATGGTACCTTTATACACCTGAGATTCTTAGATTCGTTTCGGTTCATGGCCAGTAGCCTCGACAAGCTGGCATCGTATATTGACAACAGCGATAAAACAATAACTCGTTCGTTCTACAGCGATCTCGAGGAATTTGAATTTATGATCCGCAAAGGTGTTTTCCCCTACGAATACATTGATAGTTGGGAAAAACTCGACGAGTTGAGCCTGCCCGAAAGAGCAAGCTTCTATTCAAAACTCAGCGACTCGGGCGTCTCCGATGCGGATTATCAGCACGCAAAGAGTGTCTGGAGCAAATTTAAATTGAATACCTTGGGCGAGTATTCGGACTTGTATTTGAAAACCGACGTTCTCTTGCTTGCCGATGTTTTTCAAAATTTCCGCGAGAGCTGTTTCCAAACATACGATTTAGATCCCCTCCATTATTACACCGCCCCGGGGTTGGCTTTCGATGCAATGTTAAAGCATACGGGTGTTAATCTACAGCTCCTAGATAACCCCGAAATGGTTTTATTTGTTGAAAAAAGCATCCGAGGTGGTGTAGCGCAATGTTCGAATCGCTATGCTAAAGCCAACAATCGCTATATGCGCAATTTTGATTCGAGCAAAGAGGAATCATATCTCATGTATTTCGATGTCAATAATCTGTATGGTGCGGCTATGAGTGAGCATCTACCGTGTGGCTCCTTCGAGTGGGAGCACGAATCAATCGATGTGATGAGTATCCCGGACGATTCGCCGATTGGGTACATGCTCGAGGTCGATTTGGACTACCCGGTAGAACTTCACGGGCAGCATAAAGATCTACCGCTCTGTCCCGAACATTTCATTCCGCCTGGCAGTAAGATAGCCAAGCTATGCACAACGCTACTACCCAAAAATAAATACATACTTCATTATCGGAATCTGAAGCAGTGTTTAGATTTGGGTATGAAGTTAATCAAGGTGCACAGGATTCTCAAGTTTGCACAATCTCCATGGTTGAAATCCTACATTGACTTGAATACAAATAAAAGAAAACTATCGAAGAACGAGTTTGAAAAAAATTTCTATAAATTAATGAATAACGCGGTGTTTGGCAAGACCATGGAGAATGTGCGTAAACACAAGAGTGTCAAGCTGGTCACGAAATGGGGTGGTCGGGGTGGTGCGAAGGATCTGATTGCAAAGCCGAATTTCCATAGCTGCACCATATTCGAGCGAGACATGGTTATTATAGAGATGAGTCGGTTGAATGTTTATTTCAACAAACCAATATACATCGGTGCGGCCATTCTGGATATATCAAAAATAATTTTATATAACTTTCATTATAATTATATTAAGCGTAATTTTACCGACAATCAAGTCAAATTATTATACACGGATACGGATAGTTTAATTTACCGATTTAACGTCCCCGATATATACGAAATCATCAAGCGCGATGTTGAATCGACGTTCGATACCTCGGACTATCCACCTGATAACGTCTATGATATCCCTCTGCGAAACAAAAAGCGGTTGGGATTCATGAAGGATGAGAACAACGGTAAAATTATGGTGGAGGTTATAGGGCTTCGAGCCAAACTTTATTTAACAGCGACGCAGGAGGAGGGGGAGGAGGCAGGTGTTAAAAAACGTGCAAAAGGGATCAAAGGTTCGACTCTAAGAACCATCACGAGAAATGATTTCCGAAAGTGTCTATTTGATCATCTGAATTTACACAAGGAGCAGTGTCTTATTGTCAGCAAGAAGCATGAGGTGCGCACCATTGTGCAAAACAAACTTGCACTAAGTTGGTGCGATGATAAGCGAGTCTTAATACCCGGCGAAACAGACACTCTTCCTTGGGGTTTTCAGACTGCGTGATAACTTGCCGGCAAAGATCATTCGGCCTCTACTCCCACATCTCAATTCTCAAATCTCAATTCTCAAATTTCAATTCTTAAATCTCAATTCTCAAATCTCAATTGTCAAATTTCAATTCTTAAATCTGAATTCTCAAACTGCAAATTACATTTTTCCCTGTAGTTTCAGAAATTTCAACTTTTTTCAAGTTTTTTCAACTTTTTTCAAGTTTTTTCAAGTTTTTTCAACTTTTTTCAAGTTTTTTCAAGTTTTTTCAAGTTTTGAGGAGCGAATCGAGGCATCCGTATTTACATGTATAAGGTATAGGATAATTTGGAAAAAGTTGAAAAAAGTTGAAAAAAGTTGAAAAAAGTTGAAAAAAGTTGAACAAACTTGAAAAAAGTTGAAAAAAGTTGAAAAAAGTTGAAAAAACTTGAAAAAACTTGAAATTTCCGAAAAAAAAGTAAAACTTCATTGTACAAACTAGTATTAAGACTACTTTAGGTTAGGAATAAACAAGGTGTATGTATGATATTTTCCCCCCTCAAATGTCTGATTTCTCAATTCTCAAACCGCAAATTAGATTTTCCGAAAAGTTTCGGAAATTTCAACTTTTTTCAAGTTTTTTCAAGTTTTTTCAAGTTTTTTCAAGTTTTTTCAAGTTTTTTCAAGTTTTGAGGAGCGAATCGCAGCATCCGTATTTACATGTATAAGGTATAGGATAATTTGAAAAAAGTTGAAAAAAGTTGAAAAAAGTTGAAAAAACTTGAAAAAAGTTGAAAAAAGTTGAAAAAACTTGAAAAAAGTTGAAAAAAGTTGAAAAAAGTTGAAAAAAGTTGAAATTTCCGAAACTTTTCGAGAAAAACTTGAAATTTCCGAAAAAAAAAAAGTAAAACTTCATTGTACAAACTAGTATTAAGACTACTTTAGGTTAGGAATAAACAAGGTGTATGTATGATATTCATTTTATTGTCATTAAAAGATACATATATTTTTCATCAAATGTCTGATTTATTTATCCAACTGTTGTGTGAACTGTCGAATCCCAACCACTTTACATATAGCTGATTGCCACGTTTGCGGAGGACCTTTTCCACGAGATAACCATCGGGGTATTGCACCCTGCTGAGCTCCAACTCGTAAAACCCGCCCTCAATGGGTTGCTGCAGGTAGTCGGTGAGTTTGTAGGTAGGCGGATTGGTATTTTTCACCTCGCTAACGGTGAAGATCTCCGTCGTCCAGTTCGGGGTATAACCCTTCTCGAAGACATTCTTGTATTTACTGATTCGAACCTTGTCGCCGACTTTGAATTTTCGCTTCAGACTGCTCCTCTTGATCTGTCGCGGTTTGTAGACACTTCGATACAGCTGTTTTTCATTGGATGCTGTGACGTTTTTCGGCTTCATCCTGATTGTCCGATGTTTGGTGCTGTTGTAGGATTCAATTAATTTGGGCAGAATATCGAGCCATTTGTAGGAGCCTTGGAGAGTGAATTGCTTCCACATTTTATTTTTCAGCGTTCGATTGAAGCGTTCGCATATGGATGCCTTCAAGTTGCTGAACGTTGAGTACATATTCACACCATGATGCGCCATGAGAGCTTTGAATTCTTTGTTGTGAAATTCTTTACCCTGGTCGACGTGTAGATGTTTCGGTACACGTCCCTGCTGCAGCACAGATTTCATTGCTGACGTCACATCCGAGGCATTTTTACTCTTGATCGGTACACCCCAGGCAAATTTCGAGAATATATCGATAACCGTGAGGAGGAATTTGTGGCCTTTGTTGACACCCGAGTAGGCCGACATATCGACAAGATCGGCTTGCCAAGTCTCGTCCAAGCCACGTATATCCACATAACGTCTGGGATAATTACGTCTGGCCGGCCTATGAAGTTCATTCGCTATTGTCTTTTTCATGTCGAGCGACATCTCTTCGAGCCCGCACTCACTGTTTCTTTTGATCGACCACCAATTGCATGCCAACGATAGTTTCACCCAGTAAATTCACATCGTACCTCAATTTTTCAATACTCTCAGGCACGGATGTCAAAACATTGCGAATTTCTTTGTCATTTTTCGCGATTTTCACCTCAATGGCATGAACCGCATCCTTGATAACGTTCTGGAGACTGTCAACTGCTCGCTGTACGCGTATATTGAGAACTTTCAGGGATACGGCGTCATTTTCCTCCTGTGAATCGGCGATATTACACAATCGTTTGCTGGTTATATCGTACTGGTTGTCGGCGGTGATCTTGAATCCCACGCCCGGAGGTCCACGAATACCCGCTACACTTCTCACTTTTCCACCCGCCGTCAATTGACGACCGAATATGTCTATGCTCATTGCTCGACGGTCAATGCGTGAATGAAAATTTTATGCTTGATCTCATGCTAATAAATGATTTTAGCCTCGCGCAACTCCTCAATAATCGAGACTATTTCGTTGGAATGGCTGGTATTTCCGGCCGCCTGTGACGCCATAAGTAGTCGAAGTCTGTCGATAAGCTCGTTGGGGTTATCCCAGTAAACATAATCCATACTCTGCCCCTCTTTACGCGCAATCTTATGCTTTGGCAGACCTCCACCCTTCTTTTTCGGCGATTCCGCGTATTGGGCGATAAAGTTCTTGTACTTTGTACTTTTCACATCTCTGCGAATGCTTTTATCCGCTTTGTAGCCGTGCCGATGGACGTTTGTCGCTACGACGATTTCAGCATAGTTTTTCTTGTCCTCGGTCTTGAGGATGGTGGTGTCGGGTGATTTTTTGAACAATAATTCGAGCAATCCAGGCGTTGCTTTGTACTTTTTACCGCCAACGTGCACCTGACTCGTGTCAAAGCTAATTTTCGAATCACCAATCTTCAATCCCTGCATCAGCTGTCGGACGCCATATTTCTCATCCAACTCCGATCGATGCTCCGTCTCGAACATTTTCAAATACCGCCACACGGAATCCGTCGATTTCGGCTTTCTTATCGGTGTACTTGTGGTGGGTCGTGCTACAATTGTTTTGTCCCCATCGTCGTCGTCGTCGTCGTCGTTTGCATTCTGATCGTCCTCAATGTCGAAAAAAGCATCTTCATCCAGATCATCCGCTGCTGTCGATTCCTCGCCTTTTTTCATAGAAATATCCTGCTTCTCTTCTTTTTTCACCGCCCCCGCGTCTCCCGATTCGGTTTTAATTTCCTGCTTTATCTGCTGCTGCTTCGATGTATCCACTAACTCCTGCAGCGGCGTCACCAAAGGTTTGAACATCTCCCCATTGCCTGCTCGGTTGTATCTTTATCCTTCCTAAGCATCTGATGTTTACGTCGTATCACCTCGCTAGCTTTCGCTATTTCACGCAACACATCATTGTGCTTACGAATCTGTTCGCTCTTCATGTTGCCACTCTGATTGTTGCAACTTGACTGCAAGTATTTCCATTCATCGGT
>JAEUYN010002208.1:0-18484 GCA_018257835.1 Euura lappo
TCGATTTATAAGAAAAAAACAAGTGTTATCATACATACGTGTACGTTTTTTCTGTTTGCGTGTGAATTTCGATTAATACCTAAAAGATAAGAAAAAAAGTTTTATCATACATACGTGTACGTTTTTTCTGTTTGCGTGTGAATGTCGATTTATAAAAAATAAAAAAAAAATTTCATCACACATACGTGTACGGTTTTTCTGTTTGCGTGTGAATTTCGATTTATAAAAAATGAAAAAAAAAATTTCATCACACATACGTGTACGTTTTTTCTGTTTGCGTGTGAATTTCGATTAATAAAAGATAAGAAAAAAAGTTTCATCATACATACGTGTACGTTTTTTCTGTTTGCGTGTGAATGTCGATTTATAAAAAATAAAAAAAAAATTTCATCACACATACGTGTACGTTTTTCTGTCTGCGTGTGAATTTCGATTTATTAAAAAAAAACAAAAAAAAAAATACAAGTTTGATCATGCATACGTGTACGTTTTTTCCCATTGCGTGTGAATTTCGATTAATAAAAAAAAAAGTTTTATCATACATACGTGTACGTTTTTTCTGTTTGCGTGTGAATTTCGATTTATTAAAAAAAAAAAACACAAGTTTCATCATACATACGTGCACGTTTTTTCTGTTTGTGTGTCAATTTCGATTTATTAGAAAAAAAAAACAAAAAAAAAAAAATTCAACAAAGCCGCGTCCCGCAAGGATTGCAAACTCTACGTGGGTCAACTAGGATGAAATGTGGACATTGAATAACGGGGTTGCATGTACGAGAGCTCGTTCGTTTTACACGATCGATTCGGCGTGAAAAGATTAGTGTATACAATAAAACTCGGTACTCACCTCATTTTTGCTTTTTTCTTCGACGTGTACACTAGACGAGATCACGTTTGGGAAAGAATCCCGATCGCGGCGGCAAAATATTGTTTGAAAATAAAACACGCGCACCGTAGTGCGGCAAGACACCGCTCGCGACGGACAGCGCATTTTCATTGGCCGGGGAAATTAGCCTCGCGCCAGGCCGCATGCTCGAGCTTCGTTGTTTATATCGGTTGCTAGACAGACAAACATCGAGGGGTACGGCCGAGGCAACAACGAAACGAGGGGAAACGCCGAGCCGGCCGAGGAGAGAGGGTAGTACGTTTCAAACGTACCGGTACGTTTCAAACGTACCGCTACGAAAAAGAAACAGAATCTGGCCCCGGTAGTAAAATGGAAAAGTATCCTGCTGCGGAACAGCGGAAGGCAGAAAGCCAGAAGGTTGGAGAAATAAACTCAGTCAAAGTGGGGCCAAGTCAGGCCGTTGCCCTTGCGGAAATCATTTCTTATCTACCTGCCGCCGTTTATGCCTTACCAAACTATAATATAAGCGTGTATAATCAGCGGAATAATGAATTACTCCTAACAACAAACAGTTAGGCAGTCGATGTATCGGTGGTGAAAAATGGTGAGAAAAAAATGGGGTTTTGAAAATAAGAAAAGTTCTTGGCTGAGATTCCTTCCAATTCACCGTATAGCCTACATAAGTAGACCCGTGACCGCGGTCGTTGTGCAATTTTTACGAAAAAAATTCACCGGCAGAGGCTCGCGAGAGAAGCGCGAAGACACGGACACGGACACGGACACAGATTCGCGCATAAAACACGTATCCGCGTAAAGATGTGAAGAGTCTCGAATCTCGATTCCCCGGTCAAGTTTCTTCAACTTACGGAGCTGGTTGATCGTCTTTGGCACACGAAGTGGGGATCCTGTGCTTCGGCGGTAGAATATGACCTCGAGGAGGTTCCCGATCTCGAGCAAACGACGGCGGTCCTTCGATCGGCGACGACGTAGACGCACATTTATTAGCACGAGATATTGAGAGGAAAATCTAATAAATATGATAAACACGACGATATTCAAGTCGGCGTTCATCCTGGTCGTGGTCCTGCTGCTGCAGTCCTCGCGGACCTGGGCGCACCCGGTGGACATGGACGTTGAGATTCATTCGTCTAAACCGACGACCGGACGGCCACCCATCGCCGGCGATCACTACGACCAGCGGCAAAACGGGACGAAAAATTTCCGGATCCACGTCGACGGTGTCGTCTTCGTCGTCGCCCCGGCCCAGGCGCTCCTTCTCGCCGCGGAACTCGACCCTAGTTCGCTTCTCGCGATGGGCCAGGAAGGATTCGGGGACTCCTCGAAGCCCGACACCCACAAGCCGATCGTCGAGGACGTCCAGAAACCGAGTAAACAGAAATCCGCCCACAGGTTCGTCGCCCGATTCTCTATTCTATTATTATCGACTTTCCAAAAAATTACAGGCAGCAGGTAACGATGTAGGAATTGAACATGAAAATATTTTCAGCCATGGATCAGGATTACGCCTGAGTAATTTACTTGGACCACTTCTGCGGCGTATCGCACCCTGAGTGGATGTTGGCAACGCCCGAATTTCACGATTCGATCAACCTCTTGACTCAATCATACCCATACGCACCTACTTTACCTATACCTATTACCTTTTACCTGTATCGATAATGTTATAATATTGTAACAACGTGTGATGATAAAAGAAATAAATTATTCTGCGAAATCTTCCATCATTTTCATATTTTCCTCGCATGTTTCATACTACCGTCTCGCATCTCGAGTGTAGATGTTGGGTAATATCTCCATCAAATCACGAGTACGTCACAGACTCGACGCATTCATCATTATCGCCAGGGTATGCGTGTAACGGAAGTTCAACGGAAGCGGCTAGTTTCTCGATTGTGCGTCTCGTTGCACGTGGATTTTCATTTTCGTTCTATTAAAATTTAAATACAGTATCCGACACCGTTACCGCGCCGTACTCGAGGACACGCTGTCGTCTGTGTATAAAAAACGCTTATTTTCTTTCTATGTTAATTCATTTCGTCCTCGAATTCACTCTTGCACTGTACAACCTGGTTCGTATTACCTATTTCTCACTCGTATTATCGTTAAATTAGATATAATATGGCTACATAGTTTCTGACTACATTACTAGTCATAATCCAGCTAGATAATTTCTTTTATTCCGTTTACGGTGAAAACTCTTTTATTTACCTCGTCAATTCGCTTACACAATTGCTTAATTCGTATGTCTGTTTTGATTCAGAAATAAAATCTAATATAATAATAACTATACCTAATATCGACGAACACGGTCGAATAATTTCGTACAAAATATTGGCGGAGAAGGAAAAGAAAAAAGATCAAATCATTCGATCATCAGCTTCAAAGTAATCGGTCCATTTTGACGGAAATAACATTCGAGCGCTAATCGTTCGTCAATTATCGTCCATCGAGAAACAAGGCGAAGGGGAACATTTACTTCGGCAAATTCTATCCAAGGAAAGTTAAAAACGTGTGAAAAACCAGAGAAAATGAAAAAAAAGAACGAACAATCAAAGGACGAAACGAAATGTCTGTTTGAATTTAGGGAAAATATTATCATCGTCGATTCTGTATTATCAACGATCGACAGCTGGCTTTTAATCCATTATACTTTCATGTTTAAGAGTGTGAGGTAATTGATCCATTATCGAGTTATGCATATTCAACGCGTACCCTGTCAATTATTTGGATTTATTGAAGACAAATTTATCGAATCGATTTATCTAATATCAGAATACGATATTGCTTTAAAATAAACTAGAATATATGATATCGCGAATCTCTCGTAGATTATCAAATAAATTGGCAAATATTATCATCAGAGTGTTATTTCAAGCTCAATTCTATATTTTATACTAATTTGTGTTTGTTCTTATATTTGGAAAACCGGCTATCGTGGTTCCCCCGTCAAAATCGATTTCACGTGATTGCTACCGTAATACGTAATACTAGTTCTATGAAGCACAGAGCTTGTCCGGTACATGGCATCGCGTAACTAAACAATCGCTATAACCCCTAATTGTTGAAAGTAACAAATTCCTTGCATACGTTCATATTATCCTGAATACGTTGATCGGTAAATAGCAAATTGAAATGTAAATTAATTCATGCAATGAAAACTATTTTGCCTGATAGGATAAGAAAAATTGGCCGTCGAATCACAATCTTGAAATTTGCAATTATCGATTTCAATCCGAATAATTGCGGAAGGCTAACTATCGTATTACAGTATGTGTATATGTATATTTACATGCACAGTCATTAATATATAGGTATGTATATAGTAGTCTCACTAAGTTATATTATAAACTCTGTTTAGGTAGAGTTTCCGATATCTGTACAAAACAAAGTCAACTAGGTACAGAAATTCCATTCCTACGGTCCATCAGTTTCTGACCCGTGTGCGATCAATAACCGAGTAGTTGGCTACTTTTTACCCTAATTTCATCATTTCTATCGGTCCGCCTCCTTACCTCTGAACAGAGCAATGCAATTGGGACAAAATATTCACAGTTAAATGCACCCTTGTAGGTAAATACGTATAATGAACGTTCAAATGACCAGGCGCCGAGCAACATGCGAAGACGCAAGGTTTATTTTCGCTTCCGTTGCCGTTGGCTCGTTTCTTTCGTTGTCGGAGCATGACTCCTCGTCGCAGCGTTTCTCCTGGCCTTGGTTCTGTAACATCGGACATCGAACTCTGGTTTAATAATCAAATTTTGTTACTCAGTATTCAAGAAATGTCAAAATCAACAAAAATACCTGCGACGCTAAATTCTGGCATGTTTCGTTGATCATAGTTCTCTCTCCGCAAGATATATTGGCCAGGGAATTCTCCGATCCACGTAAATGTTCCGCCAGCTTTCGCACCTCATCCAATTCGGCTAGGTTTATTTCCACCTTGCATTCTAGTTCAGTTCTATACGTAGAAGGATGAAAATACGATAAGTAGGCGTTCACATTATTAGAAGTAATCGATGATAAATTCTCGACTGATCAACAATGATTACTTTTCATCTCTCAATTCTTGGATGCAAGTATCGTTGTCCAGCTGTATGATTCTCAACACTTTCAAAAGTTTCGTGACGAGATTATCGACGTCGATAACTTGATCGACTAGAGAAATCGCGGGACAATAATCCACGAGCGGTCCTGGATTTTCGGAGGTGCCTGCCTCTGACTCGCTCAAAGATTCACATTCGTCGTCTTCCTCGTCTTCGACCTGATCACAAAATTGTCAGTTTATAAAAAAAGGAAATGGAATTCGAATGACCGGTTCAACACTTGAACGCATTCGAGATCATTTCTGTTTACCTTACGCCGATGCAGGATGGCCTGTGTAAGATTGGAGAGGCTTGTGGATTCGTCGGTGAATCTACCACCGGATCTGGTATTTTCTTCCGTTCCATTCTCCGTGTTGCCCAGAACTCTGCGAAGAGAGTCGCTGCTCGACACCATGTTGTGGGAGTAGGTATCCGGCAGAGGGACGTCCTCCAAGACGCTCTCCATCATCAGGCAAGGTTCGGTCTCAAAGTCCAGCAAATCGGAAGAAGAGTCGAGACTCAAGTCTGGTCAAGGAAGCGTGGTTTTAGCATTCATCTCGTCACAACGAGACGTGTCTTATGTACCGATTACTCAATTTCAGGAATGGTGAATATTTTCAATACCTTTGTGCAATTTCAAAGCCTCTACCAAAACAGGTTTTTTATCCATAGGTTTGCCGACAAAAGGATGTGTCGCCGCATTTCTGATAGCTCCTATAACCGCTGAAACGAAAGAACCTCGCTTCGGACTCGGGGTGAACTCCTTGAGGCTCTGCCTGGAGCTAACAGGGCTCGACTCTACGCTGCTATTGCTGCGGCTGTATGCCTCATTGTGATATATTACATCCTGAGAACACAAGACAATCATAAAATAACATTGTTTCAGCGTCGACAAGTGAGCTTAGTTTATACAAATAGCGAGTCACTGGCACAGGTCAGTGTTTTTTCTACTCGCTGTGACAAATTGTCGGATGATCTTATATTAGCAGCGATTTACAATATGCAAAGCCAAGCACAAAGTTCGACAAACTTTTAATCGGATAGCAGCTGAAATTATTAGTGTGTCGTGTTTTTAGTTCTATGTATGGAAACCATTGATAGAGTAATATTTGCACATTTCTGTGTGGTAAGGCGTTGATTGATTGGTCTGTGATGAATTTTGATAGTATACAAAGTCCGAGAATTATAATAGTGTGATTTCAGCACATGACGCACGTGTCTGAATATACTTAGTGCGATTACTTGCCATATAAAAATTGCTCGTGACATGCGCTCATGTATTCTTTACATATTCTATTAAATCAGTGTTTCGGATGGTCGGTTAATTGATCTCACAGAAGCTACAAAGCCTACTTCTTACGACAACTCACCTAATGGTAAACTCGACACTCACGAAGGAATGCAATGAAAAATAAAGTACATAAACTTTTGATTTATCGCCGGTACTGCACTAAAGAATATATATAAATTATAATCAATAAACGCTCGTAATTTGAAGCTGTTCATGTGCAAGTTTACGGAAAGTTAGAGGGCACACGTCAACTGTATTTTATTTCAAAATGTTTTCATGCGACTCATAATTCTATGAAGAATGACACAATAATATGAGATGCTACTCAAATACTGCCTCAAGTTATGCAGAGTTAACTCCTGCTTGGCTTTTTAAGATAAATCGTGCACCGTGATAATGCCAATCAAATTTGGACAAAAGAATCCATAATTATGGTAGATATACGATACTATAATTTCGAGGAAACTCTATCCTGTATCAAAGGACAAACAATTCAATGAAGTTTCCAGTTAATATTAATAACCGGACGACGCCTGTCCAAGTTTTCAGAGCTGTGCCAAAAGCAGTGAAAATATTTCGTTACTGACGACTGTGGAGATAACAAATGGAGCCGATCTCGAATCGTATGATAAATTCAACACTTTTGGCACGGCCCTACAAACAAGCATCAAAATTCTGCCCAATTGTCATTTTATTCTATAAACTGATGTCGACGGCTACCTCTAGGTCCTTTTCAGAGATATTGTAGGAAGTCACGAGCTGATCGACCAGACCTTCCAGCCTCGTTCCCAATCCAGACAAAGCGACGGCTGCCCCGGAAACGGCAGCTCCCTGCGTGAGCAGCAAATCCCTGCTTCGTCGCTCAACGGCATTCAATTTAAGATTCATGGACAAGTTTTCTTGCCTACAAGCAGTCGCAACCAATAAATTAATATCAAATGTACGAAACGAGGAAAATAGTATTATATGTGAACAGTCGATTTATCTATTTGTCGATTATTCAATTAAAAATCCAAAGTACCTTCGTTGTTCGCTGATTCTCACCAAGTGTTTACACTCTTCGATCTGCCTTCCCAACTCAGATTTAGATTGCCTCATAAGTTCGTCCTTTCTTTTCACCTGTTGGAGCATAAAATAAAAAAATTGTTTATCGTCCGATGTAGCCATCTGATCGTTGCCTTCGGATAAACTAAAAACCACTCGTCAAAAAGGTCATGATGAATTATTTACCTCTGCTTCTGAATCTTTGAGGGCTTCCGCCAGGGTAGCCTTTTCTTCTTGAAGAAAATCCTGCATCTCCATCGATTCAGCTTCGAGTTCCTGCTGTTGTTGTAGGAGAGTTTTCTGGGCTGCTATACTCTTCTCCAAATCCTTGAATAACAATGGATAAAAATTAGATATCAGTTAGAAATACCGTTGACTAAAATCAACCAGAATCACGTAGTCGACACGATTATGGAATCTACCGACCCTGTTCAACATTCGACAAAGCGATTGCAAATCCTCGATCTCGATTTGTTGATTAGCTACGACTTGTCCAGAAGACTGTATGTGGGTTTCCAGTTCCAAGAAGCTGTCCCCATCTGAAAATAGAAGCAAGATATTTACCGTCATGGTCGTCCTCTTGGTAGAAGTAAATTTACGTAACGTATCGATAACATCGAGCGATTGGATACCTGCGTGTTCAGATTGTGGGGTGCCGAGCATGGCTAGTACTCTTTGAGCATTCTTGTCCAACTCTTGCCTGGCAAAGGCATGATCAGCCTTCTCCTCTTCTAGGATCTTCCGAGTTTCGGCAAGCTCTGATTTCAGCCTATCATTTTCTACTCTAAACGAGGCAGCTTCATCCGCAACACGCTTCACCTCGGCTCGCAGTGCATTAAGATCCTCCCAAGATCCCTCCGTCTGACAAGTCTCATCCGATCTATCGACCCCCGTGGGATCCGGTACGGCTGTAACTACTCCGGCAAAAACTTTCTCCATATCCTGCCCAGTGAGGCCCGTTTGCACGCTAATTTCATGATAAATCCTAGTTTTCTCAGCAGTCTTGGTCTTTGGATAAGGGGGCAGACTCTTGTACATCGTATTATCTCTCGAAGGAACAGATTTCTTACTATTAACTCTATTAAGACTAGCGTCTCTGCTACCAGATCGGCTTCTGACAGTTTTATCATTGGCTTTAGGAACTGTGGTAAATTTGCTTCTATTTCTCCTAGGCAGCGTGGCGTAAGAGTCAGCAGCTTTAGCGTCCGTGCTAGCTACAATTTTCTCCTTGCGAACACTTTTCGCTTCCGCGCAATTGGCATAACTTGCCCTGGGAGTGCTCAAAAGTTTTCTACTTTCTTCCGACGGCGTGGATCCCGGAGTTCTTCCCCTGGTGGTGGACCCACCCCGCGACTTGGCACTGCTGGCTCCGCTAGTCCCTCTTCCTCTCTGCGCCAGGTCCTTGTTGATCTCAGTGGTCAACGCGGACGGTAAAGAGTCGGGTATCGGTCTGGTCCTCGTTCGCACGTTACAAGGTGTAGATCCAGGCCTGGGAGTAGCACCTGGCCTACCACCGGGGCAATTGGTAGGAGTGGCGTCTCTGCAGTTGATTTCCCTGACGGAAGAGGGTTTCGACTCCCTCGACCGTCCCCTGTCCCTACATCCGGGCTGAGTCTTGGACGGAACAGTCCTGGGAGTAGCGGTCCGACTTTTAGACCTCGGAGTGGCAGACGCCGTGCCGCTGGAAGGTGCAGGTTTGGCGCGCGACGGTTTCTGGGGCTCTGCCGTACCGATTTTTTTCTTATTAGCGGCTGAAACTATCACAGATCGTTTGTTATTGGTCCTAGTACCACGGGCGGAGATGCTGCCGGCTATCGAAGAACTTTCGCTTCCTCCTTCGCTGGTTCCTTCGCCGGCGTTCAGTCTCAAGTCATCCGGAAGGGTGGCGCATGGATCTTCGTAGACGGAACAGCAGCTGACTAGACTAGAGTCGCACGAGGCCTCGTCCAGACCTCCGCAACTGCTCGCATAATCGACGCTGTTCCTACTCCGAACCCTGGGCAACTCTGTGGCGCATCCTTCGACTCCACTGTCACTGCCGTCTTTACTGTCTTTACTCTCTCTAGAAAAATCCTTATTGTCCGTGACTGTATTTTGGAGGGATTCGTCGTTATCTTTGACCATTCGTTCGGATTCAGGAATGACGTGAATAACTGTAATATTGCAGTCGCTGTTCATCGTTCCGTCGGGATCATCTTCGACGGATAATTTCGGATCGGTCGGCGAACCGAGCTCCTCAGGTACGCCGGAATCTTGCCTTGCCACATTTTGAGGGAAAGGTTCGACCAAAGTAGCGCTCTCGTTCGACAATTCCATTTCAATAATTTGATCTCAATTTTCCGAGAGCAAAATCTTTACGGAAATCTGCTTCTCATGCTGCTGAAAAAAGAAAAAAAAATGTAACAACAACATCAAATGTGTTGTTTTGACATTTTTTTTATTTACCTGAACGATAAAAAGTGTCAAAATGAACATAAAATTTTGGCTGGATCTGCTCTGACATTTTATTTCTAACCGTGTAAGACCGATAACGAAAAGAAACCTTAGCTGACATTTATCGCAGAAACATCAGCTCTGTGAGATAACAAGCAATCATAATTATAATCGGCATGGCTAGCCTCAATTACACAGTGTAATTACCTCTGTGTGTGTGTGTGTGTGTGTGTTTAGGTGACATTGAACGAGAGCATAGAGTACCGTGCACCGGGTACTGGCCGCTGGCCGTTCAGCCAGACTTCGGTCGGGACTTCCCGCATACACGGTATTCATTTAAACGAACACTTGTGTTTCTTATTGTGCGGTGTGATTCGATAAGCTCGCGTAAAGCGAACTACGTCATTACATACTTGTAGTGGTCGGTCGATAACAGTATCGTTCGAGTCTCCCTTTCCAGATAGGGTGGTATAGCGATAACGGATGGAAATTTGTCTAACCAAATAATAATAATGGGTAAAAAAAACTCCCCCACTTATGCACTAACAATGAATGCTCGTTAATGTGTATGTATGACTGTATGCGATAAATGAGCGAGTATTCCCCCCCTTTCACCCTCTGCCTCGCTGGACTAGAAGAACGAAGAAGGAACTAGAATAAAACGAAGGAGAACCGCGACGAATCAGCTGTTTAGGCTACAAGCTGGTCGCATGTTCCGCAGTGAGTTCAGCCTTCACCGTACACCGCCAACTTTCTACAGTGTGCTCGCAGAATCGCATGCGAAAATCCAGGGGAACTACCGCCTGTTTAGTTGCCGTGATCGGAAGATGCCTGACCTCCGTCAATCGGGCTTCGGGCTTCGGGCTTCGGGCTTCCTATCCAATATAGGCGAGACCGCGCGGAGCTCGATCGTTTTACGAAAGCGTACCACGGTCTCGATCGAGTCGGGATCAGCTGTGACATAAATCATCATTCGTCGAGTCCGTGTAACGACGGGTCTCTCGTTACAAGAAATAATAATATCGTTCGCTGGACATGCGCGCGCGGTTGTAAACGTCCGAGTTTACGAGAAGCTAGCGAGTTGTACAAAATCAGTGATATGAAATCCACAAATGGACCAGAGACCTCGAAGGAGTTGAAAGGCGACGGTTTGAGAGTCGTGATGGAAGTGAACGATTTAAAGTTGAAAGTTTTCGGTGACGGTTGCCGAGTTACGGTGGGAAAAAACTGCGGAAGCATTCGCGTCGTCGGGGACGGCTGTTCGTTGAAAGTGAATTGCAACGACGGCGACATCGAATACAGGGGTGACGGCGGCTGCATTTTCCTCGGACGGGGTTCGAGGACGGACTCGGTGAGCTACGTAGGAGACGGCGGCAGGATAATTGTGGGAAGGAAGACAGACCGCCGCGGGAGGAAGGATAATAGAACGGAAGGTTGTGTTTCGGACTCGGAACTGGAGATGAATAGAGAAAACGTGGCGAACGAGACCAAGGAGGCGAAAGAAAGAGCGAGGAAGACTTTCGTCGCGAACCAGCAACGCGCGAGGGAATTCAGAGGAGGATCGGAAACCAATTTGCGGAGGAGCAAAACCACGACAGTTGCTGACACGTCGAGCAATGAAGCTCCCGTCATCGTCAATACCACCAAACGTCTGACGAAGAATTGGTTTCGAAATCCAGCCTCGGTTATCACGACGTTTACGCGTTGACGAACAGTTGTCGAGCTATAGACAAGTTATAGGCGAATAATTTTTTCGACGATAGATCTCACGATCAGCTAGAATTTTGAGTCACAGCGACTGTGACATTAGACGAAGCGTCACCGCACGGTCAGTCGACTCCTGCTTCAGGCGGCTTAGCAAACTCGGGGAAGAACCGACTCGTGTGGCACGCGATGATTCATTATCAACGATAATTCTTGCTAAAAAAAGTCACCTCGAATGAGGTAGAATAAAAACAAAACTTAGTTCCGTGTATAGATGTATATACATATATGTAGGGGAGGGGCGGGCACGATGGGCACCCTAAGGAACTAACGCCTCAAATAGAGGTTTGAATCAATGGATCTTCTAATTTTTACCAAAAAACGATAACCCGACCGATGCCGAGTGTTGGACGCCCTTATCTGAAAAGTCCAAAAATGGCGGGCAGAATGGGCACCCCTAAAAATTTCAAATTTTTTCAAAATTTCAAAAATTTTGAAACTATTGTCGTATTTACTTCAGAATCCTTCAAACATGATATTAGCTATGTATAAGACGCTCCTAGAGAAAGTGCGGGCAAAATGGGCCCCCTGAAAAAATGTTTGTACTTTATGAAAATTGAAAATTTTTCGGATTCCATTATTTTCTTGCTCTAGCAAACTTCAAACACCAAATCGACTATATATCTTGAAAACATAGGGAGTGGCGGGCAAAATGGGCATCTTCGGAATTTTCATCCTTCTTTAAAATTGAAAAAACCTTCTAAATTTCATTATTCATTTGCCCTCGCAAACTTTAAATATCTCATGTTTGAAGGATTCTGAAGTAAACACGAAAATGGTGTCAAGATTTTCCAAATTTTGAAAAAATTTGAAATTTTTAGGGGTGCCCATTCTGCCCGCCATTTTTGGACTTTTCAGATAAGGGCGTGCAACACTCGGCATAGGTCGGGTTATCGTTTTTTGGTCAAAATTAGAAGATCCATTCGCTCAAACCTCTACTTGAGGTGTTGGTCATTAGACGGCCCATTTTGCCCGCCACTCCCTATGTTTTCAAGATATATGGTCGATCTGGTGTTCGAAGTTTGTTAGAGCAAGAAAATAATGGAATCCGAAAAATTTTCAATTTTGTAAAAATACGAAAAATTTTTAGGGGTGCCCATTCTGCCCGCCAGTGCCCATCGTGCCCGCCCCTCCCTATATGTATAGTGCCCCTTAATTAAATGTGTCCCACACCTATATGGGTATGCTTCTCTGTATAGGGTAATTGGCGTATACCTTGTAGTGGGGATGCTGTTTCTTGTGGTCGTTTCGAAGTCTCTCCGCTTCTTCTATGAATGGCTGCTTCTCCACGTCGCTCAAAATTCTGAAAATTGAACAAACAATCATTCGCGAGTTTTTCCGCTCGAGTGAATCGCCCCCACGGCGACGACGGAATATGGGAAAATTCTATATTCGATTTTGTTACATCCGCGTACACGTGCCGCACGCACAGGATTGTTTAACGTTCGCGTATGATGGCAAGTGCAATGCGGTGGGCAGTGTAACATTGCGCGAGTATAAAATTTAGTTATGTATACGTACGCAGCGTGCAGTGAACGTAGCAAAAACGCGACCAAGATGTTCAACTGTCGGTGGAGAAAATGGAAATTGGTGGCTCCGTGACGGCGGGCTTACGATATAGGATTATTCGGATTGGCCCATTCGCAACGACCGTACAATGATGAATCAAATCATACGTTGGCACCAGAGCACCGTTAAACCCGGATTCGGCCATTTCAAAATCAAGCCATGGCTCAAGGAGGTAATATATAAAATGACATAAAATTTATCTCCGCAACTTAATTTCGCAATATCGATGCACTCCTGCATGTTGGCGTTGTTGGCATGGAAATCCGTTGTAGCATATTCGTAACCGGCCCACGGACCCCGAGATTTTTATTAAAATTCTTGTCTGCAGTGAGTTCCGGGTGCCGCTGTGATTATCCCCTATGACTGGCTAAAATTGATCGAATGTTGTACCAGGTGCCGAGACTTATGTGCACGATTAATTACGCTATTACACAAAGATGGGGCGCGGGGCGGCTTGTTGGTCACAATTCGGAATATAATATGACCGACTGTGACATCTGTTAACAATTGCTAAAATACGACGGGTCATTGCCAATTAGGTTACGTCTCTCATTCTGAAATTCACTCGTTGTCACACATCATTACTTTACGAATTGTCTCAGTTGTATCCGCTACAGTGGTTTCGCGATACGTGGCATCGATCCACGGCCCTCCGCTGCCGTTGCACCAACGCTAGAAGCGTAGACGCAAACTCGGACGATATGTTGGAAACCAACGAGGCACCGGCGCTCGATTTCGAGTGGTCTACGGCGGATTGCGAAAAGCTCGAAGCGCTCCATAGATCATCCGCGGGCAACGTTCGAACCTACCTCAACCGTCCCGTGAGTACGCGAGCGAGAACTTCCCCACTCTACCTTCCGTATATCCTTCCTTCCATGTGCCGCAATCATACACCGACGCGCAATACCCCGTTTAACGTCGATTTACCCTCCGTTCGGCCGATGGCTATAGGAAAATGTCACAACGACGAACGGGGTTCCGCTTTCGCCGAAATATCGAACCACAGTCTGCATCGGCCGTTCGGCAAAGTATGCCACAATGACGGGAACGTCCCATATCTACCATTGGACGGCTATCCGGGAATGTGGAAAGAACTGGATCAATCCTCTGATGGGATGGACGAGTTCGTAAGTTACACGTTGAAGTCACGTATACGAATACGTAACAACTACGTGCCGCACCTGGTTGGGCTTGAACTGACAAAAATTCCGAATCCCCCGCATGAATCACCGCGAGTGCGTGTATAGTCGTAATGTATTGCGTTGCGTTCAAACACGGCATTGTGCACGTTGTACAAAGAGTTGCGCGGTAACAGGCGCGACACTGCACGCGCATTAAGGGCCATTCAACAAATACGTTCGCTTTTGGGGGTCCGTTCGTGTGACGTTACAAGTCATGGGGGGGGGGGTGTCGGCAAAATGTGACGTTCGGTTTTTGCATAAAGAGTTCGTGTTTTGGCACAAGAATTCCGTAAATTATGAAAAAATGTTGAGCGATAAAACCTTCCATTTACTCAACGAATGAAAAAAAGAGCGAACCCGCACTATATTCGGAATCTTTCTGTATAAAATACGCAATGATATTCAGATGTTGTATTTTTGATACCTCAAACATGTTTCATTATGGACAATCTTGGAAATAGTTTGAATTAGATGGACGAATAGACAAAAAAAGGGCTGGGGGGGGGGTCGAGATTTGTGACGTATTATTTTGGGGGGGTCTACTGAAACGAACCATTGTTACATGGGGGGGGGGGTCTGAAATTGTCCAAAAAAGCGAACGTATTTGTTGAATGGCCCCTTATTCCATAACGTACCACGAGTGATCGTGGATGCGGGCCATAATAGGTGCGCCTTAAGCGGGCAGCTGTACGTACAGCACGTGCTAATTCTGACCTGGCCCCGTTAGGACACTTTCGGATTGGACACGGATCCCATTGGACACGGTCTAAAAAAGCCCACTTTACGCCCTAGGTGCACAATATGTATACTATATTTGGAAATGAACCTACTTCAATACTCACCTCATTTCTAAAAACTGTACATTAGAATTTTTAATTTTGAAACAATATTCTTCTGCGCACTCCATATTCCTCGTGGTTGCATACTTCGTTGTTCGGGTCACTTACACACCGTGAAAGTTTCCGTTGTGAAACACGCACGTCTCCAGAAAGCCCGTTCCCCGGAAAACACGTGTCCAAAAAACGCCGTGTCCGAAAAATTTGGTGTCCAATAGCAACGTGTCCGAAAAATTTGGTGTCCGATAATGACGTGTCCGAAAGGGACTTTCGTGAATCGATATTTAGCTCGTGTCCAATCGCGACGTGTCCGAAAACTTTGGTGTCCAATCGGGACGTGTCCAATAATTACGTGTCCGATAAAAAAAATTATTGGACACGTGTCCAATGGGATCCGTGTCCAATCCGAAAGTGTCCTAACGGGCCATTCCCCTAATTCTTATGGTATGTCGGTACGGTTGTGTGCTTCGGGCGCACCTAGCGGCCCGCATCCACGATTACTCGCGGAATACATATAACGCAATGTACGTTTAACTATTGTGTTGTACCTGCGCCATTTACCGATTTCGCAGGTCCGATCCGTACACCTCGATGGGCCCGCTCACTTTTCCCAGCGAAACCACCGCCGTGAGTTTCTGCGAGAAGAACAATTACAACTGGTACACCCAGCGCCAGCCCGCATCCGCGCGCACCCCCACTGCGAGACGTTACGAGAATAATTTTCACTGGAGCAAAAAGTGTCGAACCTCGACCCGTTGAATTCGTTGTCAACCTAATGTCACACAAGTCTGATAGGAAACCTACGTCATCGAATTCGCACGACAACTACAATTTTCAAAATTTCTATACATTCAGGACGGCGTTGAAAATAATAATAACAGTTGGTTCATGCCCACGGCGATATTGGGCAACGGTATTTACATAAATCGTACTCTGAAATCATTCGTGAGACCTGTGTGGTAATTAAGTAAATCGATACGGATGAGCGCGGGCACGGTTGGCGACCCAACAGCTGCGCGCAACCTAAAAAACTGACCAAGTACACGGACGAGACAGATGACGGATGGACGAGTAGATGCAGATCACCGCGCACCGACGCGAGAAATCCTCGATGCAGAGTCCAGCGCCGGATCACGCAGAGAGTCGGAATCGAAAAGATATTTCCGCAAGTGGTGCTCAAAAACAGCGGTATACGATAGGTGCACCCGCGCGCCAGTCCGATTCATTACGACTTTGGCATATTCAGCGCCTGACTTATGCCTAGGCACATTAGGCACTGACGTAGGGGCCCGACCTTGCAGGGGGCCCCGTCAGGGGCCGAAAAAATATTAATGAAAAATTATTTGATTAAATTTGATCAAATGATGAATTATTAACATTTTTGTTTTATTCAATAATTTTAAAAAGGGGCCCCGACTCTATTTGCCTAGGGGCCTTGGGTTTCCATGTCCGGCGCTGGGCATATTACGACCTACATCCGCGTACTTGGTACGACATCGATTCACCTAAGTAGACCCACTATGTAAGGGAAATTGAATCTGAAGCTCCCGCGATAGGCGACTGAACATACACCTGTGTAATTTGGTTGGCAATGCCACGTTGTAACTCGCCGCCGAAAAAATTGCCGAGCTATAACGCTTGGCATTACCAACCAAATTACAGGTGTATGTTCAGTTGCCTATCGCGGGCGCTTCAGATTCAATTTCCCTGGGTACCTCTAACGTAAGCGGCAGATCTCTCTGTACCGGATGCAATGCATGTAGGATTACTAAACTGGAAAAGCTCCAAGTGCTCAGTACTCACCGCCATAGCTTCCCGAGTGTCTTGGATAACTCGGCGTTGTGGAGCTGGGGATACTGGTCGGCGAGTCTTCGCCGCGCTGCCTGGGCCCATACCATAAAAGCGTTCATCGGTCTCTTCACGTGGACGGTTTGCCGTCCACCGGCTCGGGACGTAACGGGTAGAAGTGTCCAGTCGTAACCTTTGACATGTCAGAATCGTGGTCATCCCCGTACTCGTCACCCGGGAGAAAAATCATGCAGATTTACGTAGATCTAATCGCTTTAGGTCGACGTTGATCCACAAATTGGAATAGATCTCACAAAATCTACGTAGATCTAATTTGGATGTGAATGTCAATTTCGGCAATGAATTTAAAAGAAACGGAATAAAGAAAGAATCAAATGTAAAACTAATGAGAAAATACGGGCTGTCATCATAGAATAGAATTAATTATGAATCAGAGGGAAAAAAAATCAAACGCTTGAACTTTGGATTGCTAAACGCTTGTACCATACTGTAGATGAGCTGAAGCGCTTTCCAAACAAACGTACATTCCCGCGGCATACTTGTGGTACAATCAGTCACGAGAGTCTTGAAATACTTTTGAATTATCGAGTGAATCTACTTGGCTCCAATGAGCGACGTTCCGCTGCCATTATTGAATATACTGATTCCGGACCATTCTACATATAGTATACCTACATAGATCTGAAGCAGATGCAACGATATCTGGGTATCGCATGCAAATACACCCAACGAGGTTGATACCGACGGACTCAAGGACACTATTCTCGCGCGATCCCCGTATACGGATCGCCATGCATCGGTCTGAATCAACCCCGACGAGTTTACGCGAATCAAACACGCAAGCACAAGCAATCGGACGTGTCGTTTGATCAATTCGAGGCTACGTAGATGTACCGATATATGCTCGGAAATTTAGGTAGATTTACAATTTTCCGAAATTCGGAATCTACGTTGATTCGAGTTTGATCTCCTTGCAGAGATGCGAATCGGATAATCCCAACTGTTTTTTTCACGGGCGATCCATGAAAAAATTGGTGGACATCAAACTGTGGACGAACACGCTTTTCAGCAAGAATCGACAGATGCTCGGATTTCGAATCACCTTTTACATTATAGGTATGTAACGAGTCGATGCGCATTACAAATACAATGTTCTCACAGACATCCGGTTTCTACAGATTTATACACGTCAACTTGTATATGTGTAGGTACCTACACACACACGGAGCACCGAAAGTGACTTCAAAGTGGTTATTTCGCCCCTAATTGCTTCGCCGAGAATCATTAGACTTGTGGCGGACTCTTTCCGCGACTCAACCGTCCTGCCCGCTGCTACATGCCACCCCTCGAAGAAGCGTGCCACGGTAGCTAATTACCACCGGGTCACGGACGGCCGCAGCGGCATCTGTGTCGGCGGTTTCCTTTGAATCGAAGGCGGTCCTACGGGGGTTTTCCGTACCCGGGAATCCTCCGGCGGATGGTCCAACTGCCGAGAGTATAACTTCACCGCGAGATGTGATATGGTACGGTATCCCTGCGCTCGTGGTACCAGTATACATATACCCACTACGCGGTGGCACACACATACGACAAATGGAACGCAGGTG
>JAEUYN010002209.1:0-35386 GCA_018257835.1 Euura lappo
GAGTGAAAAGGTCCGAAATTCGAATTTTTACGCGTACGACCGCCTTGACACGACGAGTGAAAAAATCGCGTTTTCGTCCGAAAAGGTCCGAAATTTAAATTTTCACGAAAATCGCGTTTCCGAGTGAAAAGGTCCGAAATTCGAATTTTTACGCGTACGACCGCCTTGTCACGACGAGTGAAAAAATCGCCTTTTCATCCGAAAAGGTCCGAAATTTAAATTTTCACGAAAATCGCGTTTCCGAGTGAAAAGGTCCGAAATTCGAATTTTTAGGCCTACGACCGCCTTGACACGACGAGTGAAAAAATCGAGTTTTCGTGCGAAAAGGTCCGAAATTCGAATTTTTGAGAAAATCGCGTTTCCGAGTGAAAAGGTGCGAAATTCGAATTTTTACGCGTACGACCGCCTTGACACGACGAGTGAAAAAATCGCGTTTTCGTCCGAAGAGGTCCGAAATTCAAATTTTTACGAAAATCGCGTTTCCGAGTGAAAAGGTCCGAAATTCGAATTTTTACGCGTACGACCGCCTTGACACGACGAGTGAAAAAATCGCGTTTTCGTCCGAAAAGGTCCGAAATTTAAATTTTTACGAAATTCGCGTTTCCGAGTGAAAAGGTCCGAAATTCGAATTTTTACGCGTACGACCGCCTTGACACGACGAGTGAAAAAATCGCGTTTTCGTCCGACAAGGTCCGAAATTCAAATTTTTACGAAAATCGCGTTTTCGAACGAAAACGTCCAAAATTCGAATTTTTACGCGTACGACCGCCTTGACACGACGAGTGAAAAAATCGCGTTTTCGTCCGAAGAGGTCCGAAATTCAAATTTTTACGAAAATCGCGTTTCCGACTGAATAGGTCCGAAATTCGTATTTTTACGCGTAGGACCGCCTTCACACGACGAGTGAAAAAATCGCGTTTGCGAGCGAAAGGGTCCGAAATTCGAATTTTTACGCGTACGACCGCCTTGACACGACGAGTGAAAAAATCGAGTTTTCGAGCGAAAAGGTTCGAAATTCGAATTTTTACGCGTACGACCGCCTTGACACGACGAGTGAAAATATCGCGTTTACGTCCGAAAAGGTCCGGAATTTAAATTTTTACGAAAATCGTCTTTTCGAACGAAAGGGTCCGAAATTCGAATTTTTACGCGTACCAACACCTTGACACGACGAGTCAAAAAATCGCGTTTACGTCCGAAAAGGTCCGAAATTTAAATTTTTACGAAAATCGCGTTTTCGAACGAAAAGGTCCGAAATTTAAATTTTTACGAAAATCGCGTTTTCGAACGAAAAGGTCCAAAATTCAAATTTTTACGCGTACGTACGACCGCCTTGACACGAAGAATGAAAAAATCGCGTTTTCGTCCGAAAAGGTCCGAAATTTAAATTTTTACGAAAATCGCGTTTCCGAGTGAAAAGGTCCGAAATTCGAATTTTTACGCGTAGGACCGCCTTGACACGACGAGTGTAAATATCGCGTTTGCGAGCGAAAGGGTCCGAAATTCGAATTTTTACGCGTACCAACACTTTGACACGACGAGTGAAAAAATCGCGTTTTCGAGCGAAAAGGTCCGAAATTAGAATTTTTACGAAAATCGCGTTTTCGACCGAAAAAGTCCGAGATTCGAATTTTTACGCATACCAACGCCTGGACACAATGAGAGAAAAAATCGAGTTTTCGAGCGAAAAGGTCCGAAATTTAAATTTTTACGAAAATCGCGTTTCCGAGTGAAAAGGTCCGAAATTCGAATTTTTACGCCTACGACCGCCTTGACACGACGAGTGAAAAAATCGCGTTTACGTCCGAAAAGGTCCGAAATTAAAATTTTTACGAAAATCGCGTTTTCGAACGAAAAGTTCCGAAATTTAAATTTTTACGAAAATCGCGTTTTCGAACGAAAAGGTCCGAAACTTAAATTTCTACGAAAATCGCGTTTCCGAGTGAAAAGGTCCGAAATTCGAATTTTTACGCGTACCAACACCTTGACACGACGAGTGATAAAATCGCGTTTTCGTCCGAAGAGGTCCGAAATTTAAATTTTCACGAAAATCGCGTTTCCGAGTGAAAAGGTCCGAAATTCGAATTTTTACGCCTACGACCGCCTTGACACGACGAGTGAAAAAATCGCCTTTACGTCCGAAAAGGTCCGAAATTTAAATTTTTACGAAAATCGCGTTTTCGAACGAAAAGTTCCGAAATTTAAATTTTTACGAAAATCGCGTTTTCGAACGAAAAGGTCCGAAATATAAATTTTTACGAAAATCGCGTTTTCGAACGAAAACGTCCAAAATTCGAATTTTTACGCGTACGACCGCCTTGACACGACGAGTGAAAAAATCGCGTTTTCGTCCGAAAAGGTCCGAAATTTAAATTTTCACGAAAATCGCGTTTCCGAGTGAAAAGGTCCGAAATTCGAATTTTTACGCGCAGGACCGCCTTGACACGACGAGTGAAAAAATCGAGTTTTCGAGCGAAAAGGTCCGAAATTCGAATTTTTACGCCTACGACCGCCTTGACACGACGAGTGAAAAAATCGCGTTTTCGTCCGAAAAGGTCCGAAATTTAAATTTTCACGAAAATCGCGTTTCCGAGTGAAAACGTCCGGAATTCGAATTTTTACGCCTTATACGACCGCCTTGACACGACGAGTGAAAAAATCCGAGTGAAAAGGTCCGAAATTCGAATTTTTACGCCTACGACCGCCTCGACACGACGAGTGAAAAAAACGAGTTTTCGTGCGAAAAGGTCCGAAATTCGAATTTTTACGAAAATCGCGTTTCCGAGTGAAAAGGTCCGAAATTCGAATTTTTACGCCTACGATCGCCTTGACACGACGAGTGAAAAAATCGAGTTTTCGTGCGAAAAGGTCCGAAATTCGAATTTTTACGAAAATCGCGTTTCCGAGTGAAAAGGTCCGAAATTCGAATTTTTACGCCTACGACCGCCTGACACGACGAGTGAAAAAATCGAGTTTTCGTGCGAAAAGGTCCGAAATTCGAATTTTTACGCGTACGACCGCCTTGACACGACGAGTGAAAAAATCGAGTTTTCGTGCGAAAAGGTCCGAAATTCAAATTTTTACGAAAATCGCGTTTCCGAGTGAAAAGTTCCGAAATTCGAATTTTTACGCCTACGACCGCCTTGACACGACGAGTGAAAAAATCGAGTTTTCGAGCGAAAAGGTTCGAAATTCGAATTTTTACGCGTACGACCGCCTTGACACGACGAGTGAAAAAATCGCGTTTACGTCCGAAAAGGTCCGAAATTGACACCTGAATAGCCCTAAAAAAAAATAATCAGCAACAAAATCGTCCCGGATAGCATCGTTAGCCACCCCCGACCCCGCTTATCATTGATTTGTTGATTAAAAAGTTCCTAATATCCAAACAAGGAATTTTTCCACTTTGAAAAAATTCGTGAATATTCATTGACACCTGAAAAGCCCTAAAAAAAAATAATCAGCAACAAAATCGACCCGGAACGCATCGTTAGCCACCCCCGACCCCCGCTTATCATTGAATTGTTAATTAAAAAAATTAATACCCAAACAAGAAATTTTGCCACTCTGAAAAAATTCCTGAATATTCATTGACACCTAAAAAGCCCCAAAAAAAAAATCAGCAACAAAATCGACCCGGAACCCATCGTTAGCCACCCCCGACCCCGCTTATCATTGATTTGTTGATTAAAAAATTTCTAATATCCAAACAAGGAATTTTTCCACTTTGAAAAAATTCGTGAATATTCATTGACACCTGAAAAGCCCTAAAAAAAAATAATCAGCAACAAAATCGACCCGGAACGCATCGTTAGCCACCCCCGACCCCCGCTTATCATTGAATTGTTAATTAAAAAAAATTCTAATACCCAAACAAGAAATTTTGCCACTCTGACAAAATTCCTGAATATTCATTGACACCTAAAAAGCCCAAAAAAAAAAATCAGCAACAAAATCGACCCGGAATGCATCGTTAGCCACCCCCGATCCCGCTTATCAATTGATTTGTTGATTAACAAATTTCTAATATCCAAACAAGGAATTTCTCCACTTTGGAAAAATTCGTGAATATTCATTGACACCTGAAAAGCCCTAAAAAAAAATAATCAGCAACAAAATAGACCCGGAACGCATCGTTAGCCACCCCCGACCCCGCTTATCATTGATTTGTTGATTAAAAAATTTCTAATATGCAAACAATTGATTTTTCCACTCTGGAAAAATTCTCAAATATTCATTGACCCCTAAAATGCCCTCAAAAAAATAATCAGCAATAAAATCGTCCCGGAACGCATCGTTAGCCACCCCCGACCCCGCTTATCATTGATTAGTTGATAACAAAATTCTAATACCCAAACAAGAAATTTTGCCACTCTGAAAAAATTCCTGAATATTCATTGACACCTAAAAAGCCCCAAAAAAAATAATCAGCAACAAAATCGACCCGGAATGCATCGTTAGCCACCCCCGACCCCGCTTATCATTGATTTGTTGATTAAAAAATTTCTAATATCCAAACAAGCAATTTCTCCACTTTGGAAAAATTCGTGAATATTCATTGAAACCAGAAAAGCCCTAAAAAAAATAATCAGCAACAAAATCGACCCGGAACACATCGTTAGCCACCCCCGACCCCACTTATCAATGATTTGTTGATTAAAAAATTTCTAATATGCAAACAATTGATTTTTCCACTCTGGAAAAATTCTCAAATATTCATTGACCCCTAAAATGCCCTTAAAAAAATAATCAGCAATAAAATCGTCCCGTAACGCATCGTTAGCCACCCCCGACCCCGCTTATCATTGATTAGTTGATCAAAAAATTTCTAATATCCAAACAAGGAATTTTGCCACGTTGGAAAAATTTTCAAATGTTTGTTGGCTCCCCCGAAGCTCGTAAAAAAATAATCAGCAATAAAATCGTCCCGGAACGGATCGTTAGCCACCCCCGACCCCGCTTATCATTGATTAGTTGATAAAAAAAATTCTAATACCCAAACAAGGAATTTTGCCACTCTGGAAAAATTCCTGAATATTCAAGGACACCTAAAAAGCACTCAAAAAAATAATCAGCAACAAAATCGACCCGGAACGCATCGTTAGCCACCTCCGACCCCGCTTATCATTGATTTGTTGATTAAAAAATTTCTAATATCCAAACCAGGAATTTTTCCACTTTGGAAAAATTCGTGAATAATCATTGACACCTAAAAAGCCCAAAAAAAAATAATCAGCAACAAAATCGACCAGGAACGCATCGTTAGCCACCCCCGACCCCGCTTATCATTGATTTGTTGATTAAAAAATTTCTAATACCCAAACAAGGAATTTTGCCACTCTGGAAAAATTCCTGAATATTCATTGACACCTAAAAAGCCCCAAAAAAAAATAATCAGCAACAAAATCGACCCGGAACGCATCGTTAGCCACCCCCGACCCCGCTTATCATTGATTTGTTGATTAAAAAATTTCTAATATCCAAACAAGGAATTTTTCCACTTTGGAAAAATTCGTGAATATTCATTGACACCTAAAAAGCCCTAAAAAAAAATAATCAGCAACAAAATAGACCCGGAACGCATCGTTAGCCACCCCCGACCCCGCTTATCATTGATTTGTTGATTAAAAAATTTCTAATATGCAAACAATTGATTTTTCCACTCTTGAAAAATTCTCAAATCTTCATTGACCCCTAAAATACCCTCAAAAAAATAATCAGCAATAAAATCGTCCCGGAACGCATCGTTAGCCACCCCCGACCCCGCTTATCATTGATTAGTTGATCAAAAAATTTCTAATATCCAAACAAGGAATTTTGCCACGTTGAAAAAATTTTCAAATGTTTGTTGGCTCCCCCGAAGCTCGTAAAAAAATAATCAGCAATAAAATCGTCCCGGAACGGATCGTTAGCCACCCCCGACCCCGCTTATCATTGATTAGTTTATAAAAAAAATTCTAATACTCAAACAAGGAATTTTGCCACTCTGGAAAAATGCCTGAATATTCATTGACCCCTAAAAAGACCCCAAAAAAAATAATCAGCAACAAAATCGACAGGGAACGCATCGTTAGCCACCTCCGACCCCCCTTATCATTGATTTGTTGATTAAAAAATTTCTAATATCCAAACAAGTAATTTTTCCACTCTGAAAAAATTCCTGAATATTCATTGACACCTAAAAAGCCCAAAAAAAAAATCAGCAACAAAATCGACCCGGAACGCATCGTTAGCCACACCCGACCCCGCTTATCATTGATTAGTTGATAACAAAATTCTAATACCCAAACAAGAAATTTTGCCACTCTGAAAAAATTCCTGAATATTCATTGACTCCTAAAAAGCCCCAAAAAAAATAATCAGCAACAAAATCGACCCGGAACGCATCGTTAGCCACCCCCGACCCCGCTTATCATTGATTTGTTGATTAAAAAATTTCTAATATCCAAACAAGGAGTTTCTCCACTTTGGAAAAATTCGTGAATATTCATTGACACCTGAAAAGCCCTAAAAAAAAAATAATCAGCAACAAAATCGACCCGGAACGCATCGTTAGCCACCCCCGACCCCGCTTATCATTGATTTGTTGATTAAAAAATTTCTAATATGCAAACAATTGATTTTTCCACTCTGGAAAAATTCTCAAATATTCATTGACCCCTAAAATGCCCTCAAAAAAATAATCAGCAATAAAATCGTCCCGGAACGCATCGTTAGCCACCCCCGACCCCGCTTATCATTGATTAGTTGATAAAAAAAATTCTAATACCCAAACAAGGAATTTTGCCACTCTGGAAAAATTCCTGAATATTCATTGACACCTAAAAAGCTCCCCAAAAAAATAATCAGCAACAAATTCGACCCGGAACGCATCGTTATCCACCCCCGACCCCCGCTAATCGTTGATTTGTTCATTAAAAAATGTCTAATATTCAACCAAGAAACTTTCCCACTCTGGAAAAATTCCTGAATATTCATTGACACCTGAAAAGCCCTAAAAAAAAATAATCAGCAACAAAATCGTCCCGGAACGCATCGTTATCCACCCCCGACCACGCTTATCATTGATTTGTTGATTAAAAAATTTCTAGTATCCAAACAAGGAATTTTGCCACTCTGGAAAAATTCCTGAATATTTAAGGACACCTAAAAAGCCCTAAAAAAAATAATCAGCCACAAAATCGTCCCGGAACGCATCGTTATCCACCCCCGACCCCCGCTAATCGTTGATTTGTTCATTAAAAAATGTCTAATACCCAAACAAGAAGTTTTGCCACTCTGGAAAAATTCCTGAATATATTCATTGACCCCTAAAAAGCCCAAAAAAAAAAATCAGCAACAAAATCGACCCGGAATGCATCGTTAGCCACCCCCCATCCCGCTTATCAATTGATTTGTTGATTAACAAATTTCTAATATCCAAACAAGGAATTTCTCCACTTTGGAAAAATTCGTGAATATTCATTGACACCTGAAAAGCCCTAAAAAAAATAATCAGCAACAAAATCGACCCGGAACGCATCGTTAGCCACCCCCGACCCCGCTTATCATTGATTTGTTGATTAAAAAATTTCTAATATGCAAACAATTGATTTTTCCACTCTGGAAAAATTCTCAAATCTTCATTGACCCCTAAAATGCCCTCAAAAACATAATCAGCAATAAAATCGTCCCGGAACGCATCGTTAGCCACCCCCGACCCCGCTTATCATTGATTAGTTGATCAAAAAATTTCTAATATCCAAACAAGGAATTTTGCCACGTTGGAAAAATTTTCAAATGTTTGTTGGCTCCCCCGAAGCTCGTAAAAAAATAATCAGCAACAAAATCGTCCCGGAACGCATCGTTAGCCACCCCCGACCCCGCTTATCATTGATTAGTTGATAAAAAAATTCTAATACCCAAACAAGGAATTTTGCCACTCTGGAAAAATTCCTGAATATTCATTGACACCTAAAAAGCCCTAAAAAAAATAATCAGCAACAAAATCGACCCGGAACGCATCGTTAGCCACCCCCGACCCCCGCTTATCATTGATTTGTTAATTAAAAAATTTGTAATATCCAAACAAGGAATTTTGACACTCTGCAAAATTCCTGAATATTCAAGGACACCTAAAAAGCCTTAAAAAAAATAATCAGCCACAAAATCGTCCCGGAACGCATCGTTATCCACTCCCGACCCCCGCTAATCGTTGATTTGTTCATTAAAAAATTTCTAATATCCAAACAAGAAATTTTGCCACTCTGGAAAAATTCCTGATTATTCATTGACACCTAAAAAGCCCAAAAAAAAAAATAATCAGCAACAAAATCGACCCGGAACGCATCGTTAGCCACCCCCGACCCCGCTTATCATTGATTTGTTGATTAAAAAATTTCTAATATCCAAACAAGGAATTTCTCCACTTTGGAAAAATTCTTGAATATTCATTGACACCTGAAAAGCCCTAAAAAAAATAATCAGCAACAAAATCGTCCCGCAACCCATCGATAGCCACCCCCGACCCCCGCCTATCATTGATTTGTTGATCAAAAAATTTCTCATATGCAAACAATTGATTTTTCCACTCTGGAAAAATTCTCAAATATTCATTGACCCCTAAAATGCCCTAAAAAAAAATAATCAGCAACAAAATCGACCCGGAACGCATCGTTAGCCACCCCCGACCCCGCTTATCATTGATTAGTTGATCAAAAAATTTCTAATATCCAAGCAAGGAATTTTGCCACGTTGGAAAAATTTTCAAATGTTTGTTGGCTCCCCCGAAGCTCGTAAAAAAATAATCAGCAATAAAATCGTCCCGGAACGGATCGTTAGCCACCCCCGACCCCGCTTATCATTGATTAGTTGATAAAAAAAATTCTAATACCCAAACAAGGAATTTTGCCACTCTGGAAAAATTCCTGAATATTCATTGACACCTAAAAAGCCCCCAAAAAAAATAATCGGCAACAAAATCGACCCGGAACGCATCGTTAGCCACCCCCGACCCCGCTTATCATTGATTTGTTGATTAAAAAGTTTCTAATATCCAAACAAGGAATTTCTCCACTTTGGAAAAATTCGTAAATATTCATTGACACCTCAAAAGCCCTGAAAAAAATAATCAGCAACGAAATCGAGCCGGAACGCATCGTTATCCACCCCCGACCCCCACTAATCGTTGATTTGTTCATTGAAAAATTTCTAATACTCAAACATGAAATTTCGCCACTCTGGAAAAATTCCTGAATATTCATTGACACCTGAGAAGCCCAAAAGAAAATAATCAGCAACAAAATCGACCCGGAACGCATCGTTAGCCACCCCCGACCCCGCTTATCATTGATTTGTTGATTAAAAAATTTCTAATATCCAAACAAGGAATTTTTCCACTTTGGAAAAATTCGTGAATATTCACGGACACTTAAAAAGACCTCAAAAAAATAATCAGCAACCAAATCGTGCCGCAACCCATCGATAGCCACCCCAGACCCCCGCTTATCATTGATTTGTTAATTAAAAAATTTCTAATATCCAAACAAGGAATTTTGCCACTCTGGAAAAATTATTGAATATTCATTGAAACCTGAAAAGCCCTAAAAAAAAATAATCAGCAACAAAATCGACCCGGAACGCATCGTTAGCCACCCCCGACCCCGCTTATCATTGATTTGTTGATTAAAAAATTTCTAATATCCAAACAAGGAATTTCACCACTCTGGAAAAATTCCTGAATATTCATTGACACCTAAAAAGACCTCAAAAAAATAATCAGCAACAAAATCGTCCCGCAACGCATCGACAGCCACCCCAACCCCCGCTTATCATTGATTGGTTGATTAAAAAATTTCTAACATCCAATCAAGGATTTTGCCACGTTGGAAAAATTCTCAAATGTTTGTTGGCTCCCCCGAAGCTCGTAAAAAAATAATCAGCAACAAAATCGTCCCGGAACGCATCGTTAGCCACCCCCGACCCCGCTTATCATTGATTAGTTGATAAAAAAAATTCTAATATCCAAACAAGGAATTTTGTCAATCTGGAAAAATTCCTGAATATTCATTGACACCTAAAAAACCCTAAAAAAAATAATCAGCAACAAAATCGACCCGGAACGCATCGTTAGCCACCCCCGACCCCGCTTATCATTGATTAGTTGATCAAAAAATTTCTAATATCCAAGCAAGGAATTTTGCCACGTTGGAAAAATTTTCAAATGTTTGTTGGCTCCCCCGAAGCTCGTAAAAAAATAATCAGCAATAAAATCGTCCCGGAACGGATCGTTAGCCACCCCCGACCCCGCTTATCATTTATTAGTTGATAAAAAAATTCTAATACCCAAACAAGGAATTTGGCCACTCTGGAAAAATTCCTGAATATTCATTGACACCTAAAAAGCCCCCAAAAAAAATAATCAGCCACAAAATCGTCCCGGAACGCATCGTTATTCACCCCCGACCCCCGCTAATCGTTGATTTGTTCATTAAGAAATGTCTAATATCCAAACAAAAAGTTTTGCCACTCTGGAAAAATTCCTGAATATTCATTGACACCTAAAAAGCCAAAAAAAAAATAATCAGCAACAAAATCGATCCGGATAGCATCGTTAGCCACCCCCGACCCCGCTTATCATTGATTTGTTGATTAAAAAGTTTCTAATATCCAAACAAGGAATTTTTCCACTTTGGAAAAATTCGTGAATATTCATTGACACCCGAAAAGCCCTAAAAAAAAATAATCAGCAACAAAATCGACCCGGAACGCATCGTTAGCCACCCCCGACCCCGCTTATCATTGATTAGTTGATAAAAAAAATTCTAATACCCAAACAAGGAATTTTGCCACTCTGGAAAAATTCCTGAATATTCATTGACACCTAAAAAGCCGCCAAAAAAAATAATCAGCAACAAAATCGACCCGGAACGCATCGTTAGCCACCCCCGACCCCGCTTATCATTGATTTGTTGATTCAAAAATTTCTAATATCGAAAACAAGGAATTTTTCCACTTTGGGAAAATTCGTAAATATTCATTGACACCTCAAAAGCCCTAAAAAAAAAATAATCAGCAACGAAATCGACCCGGAACGCATCGTTATCCACCCCCAAACCCGCTAATCGTTGATTTGTTCATTAAAAAATTTCTAATATCCAAACAAGAAATTTTGCCACTCTGGAAAAATTCCTGATTATTCATTGACACCTGAAAAGCCCCAAAACAAATAATCAGCAACAAAATCGACCCGGAACGCATCGTTTGCCACCCTCGACCCCGCTTATCATTGATTTGTTGATTAAAAAATTTCTAATATCCAAACAAGGAATTTTTCCACTTTGGAAAAATTCGTGAATATTCACGGACACTTAAAAAGACCTCAAAAAAATAATCAGCAACCAAATCGTCCCGCAACCCATCGATAGCCACCCCAGACCCCCGCTTATCATTGATTTGTTAATTAAAAAATTTCTAATATCCAAACAAGGAATTTTGCCACTCTGGAAAAATTATTGAATATTCATTGACACCTAAAAAGCCCAAAAAAAAAAAATAATCAGCAACAAAATCGACCCGAAACGCATCGTTAGCCACCCCCGACCCCGCTTATCATTGATTTGTTGATTAAAAAATTTCTAATATCCAAACAAGGAATTTCTCCACTTTGGAAAAATTCGTGAATATTCATTGACACCTGAAAAGCCCTAAAAAAAAATAATCAGCAACAAAATCGACCTGGAACGCATCGTTAGCCACCCCCGACCCCCGCTTATCATTGATTTGTTAATTAAAAAATTTCTAATATCCAAACAAGGAATTTCACCACTCTGGAAAAATTCCTGAATATTCATTGACACCTAAAAAGACCTCAAAAACATAATCAGCAACAAAATCGTCCCGCAACGCATCGACAGCCACCCCAACCCCCGCTTATCATTGATTGGTTGATTAAAAAATTTCTAACATCCAATCAAGGATTTTGCCACGTTGGAAAAATTCTCAAATGTTTGTTGGCTCCCCCGAAGCTCGTAAAAAAATAATCAGCAACAAAATCGTCCCGGAACGCATCGTTAGCCACCCCCGACCCCGCTTATCATTGATTAGTTGATAAAAAAAATTCTAATATCCAAACAAGGAATTTTGCCAATCTGGAAAAATTCCTGAATATTCATTGACACCTAAAAAACCCTAAAAAAAATAATCAGCAACAAAATCGACCCGGAACGCATCGTTAGCCACCCCCGACCCCCGCTTATCATTGATTTGTTGATTAAAAAATTTCTAGTATCCAACCAAGGAATTTTGCCACTCTGGAAAAATTCCTGAATATTCAAGGACACCTAAAAAGCCTTAAAAAAAATAATCAGCCACAAAATCGTCCCGGAACGGATCGTTATCCACCCCCGACCCCCGCTAATCGTCTATTTGTTCATGAAAAAATTTCTAATATCCAAACAAGGAATTTTGTCACTTTGGAAAAATTCTCAAATGCTTGTTGGCACCCCTGAAGCTAGGTTAGGTTAGGTTAGGTTGGGTCAGGTCAGGTCAGGTCAGGTCAGGTCAGGTCAGGTTAGGCTATACCCTAATGCTGCCGGTAGATTGTCATGGGAAGGGGTGGTTTTTATAGGATTTTCGACGCCCGACATTTTGGACCCCTATTTACCCCCCCATTTCCCAACACCCTCTGAGATAGGGGGGGATTAACCCCCGGGGGGGTGGGGGCATGGCCGGGGTTGGATGGGGGAAGGTTCCCCCTGTCCATCCCCACCCTTGCCCCCCCCCCCGCCCCCACCGCCCGTTAAGGGGGGGGTATCACACCTAGGGTTCTTATTGGCTCAATAGAAAGGGGGGGTTGAACCCTTTCGATCCCCCCCCACCCGCCCCTCCACGATCAGGCGTTTGGGCGCTATGAAATTAAAAAAAAAAAATTGGACTTAGAATATTTTCGCCGGTCGGGACTTTGAAATTTTTCGCCTTTTTTTTTCATTTTTAGGTCTCTACAGAGGCATGTTATCTTTCCATTTCAGACGATTCTGAGTCGATCCAGAGTGACTCCTGGCGACGACATACGGAAGTAATGCAGGCGTTTCCGATCGGGACTCTGAAATTTGACAACTATTCATTTTTTTAAGCTCGGTTCAGCGATATGTTATTACTCATCTACACGCCGTTCGTCTCGGTTCGACGTCTAGTATTTTTGAGAATTTTTCCAGATTTTTAGGCGAAACTTTGAAATTCAAGATGGCCGCCGAGTTTCAAACGAGGATATCTCGAGAACCCCTGGGGCTACGGAGCTCATCCATGCGCCGTTCGTCTCGGCTCGACGTCTAGTATTTTTGAGAATTTTTCCAGATTTTTTGGCGAAACTTTGAAATTCAAGATGGCCGCCGAGTTTCAAACGCGGATATCTCGAGAACCCCTGGGTCTACGGAGGTCATCCACGCGCCGTTCGTCTCGGTTCGACGTCTAGTATTTTTGAGAATTTTTCCAGATTTTTAGGCGAAACTTTGAAATTCAAGATGGCCGCCGAGTTTCAAACGAGGATATCTCGAGAACCCCTGGGTCTACGGAGGTCATCCACGCGCCGTTCGTCTCCGTTCGACGTCTAGTATTTTTGAGAATTTTTCCAGATTTTTAGGCGAAACTTTGAAATTCAAGATGGCCGCCGAGTTTGAAACGCGGATATCTCGAGAACCCCTGGGGCTACGGAGTTCATCCACGCGCCGTTCGTCTCGGTTCGACGTCTAGTATTTTTGAGAATTTTTCCAGATTTTTAGGCGAAACTTTGAAATTCAAGATGGCCGCCGAGTTTCAAACGAGGATATCTCGAGAACCCCTGGGTCTACGGAGCTCATCCATGCGTTATTCGTCTCGGCTCGACGTCTAGTATTTTTGAGAATTTTTCCAGATTTTTAGGCGAAACTTTGAAATTCAAGATGGCCGCCGAGTTTCAAACCAGGATATCTCGAGAACCCCTGGGTCTACGGATCTCATCCACGCGCCGTTCGTCTCGCCTCGACGTCTAGTATTTTTCGGAATTTTTCCAGATTGTTAGGCGAAACTTTGAAATTCAAGATGGCCGCCGAGTTTCAAACGAGGATATCTCGAGAACCCCTGGGGCTACGGAGCTCATCCACGCGCCGTTCGTCTCGGCTCGACGTCTAGTATTTTTGAGAATTTTTCCAGATTTTTAGGCGAAACTTTGAAATTCAAGATGGCCGCCGAGTTTGAAACGCGGATATCTCGAGAACCCCTGGGGCTACGGAGCTCATCCACGCGCCGTTCGTCTCGGCTCGACGTCTAGTATTTTTGAGAATTTTTCCAGATTTTTAGGCGAAACTTTGAAATTCAAGATGGCCGCCGAGTTTCAAACGCGGATATCTCGAGAACCCCTGGGGCTACGGAGCTCATCCACGCGCCGTTCGTCTCGGCTCGACGTCTAGTATTTCTGAGAATTTTTCCAGATTTTTAGGCGAAACTTTGAAATTCAAGATGCCGGAGTTTCAAACGAGGATATCTCGAGAACCCTTGGGGCTACGGAGCTCATCACGCGCCGTTCGTCTCGGCTCGACGTCTAGTATTTCGGAGAATTTTTCCAGATTTTTAGGCGAAACTTTGAAATTCAAGATGGTAGCCGAGTTTCAAACGAGGATATCTCGAGAACCCCTGGGCTACGGAGTTCATCCACGCGCCGTTCGTCTCGGCTCGACGTCTAGTATTTTTGAGAATTTTTCCAGATTTTTAGGCGAAACTTTGAAATTCAAGATGGCCGCCGAGTTTCAAACGAGGATATCTCGAGAACCCCTGGGGCTACGGAGCTCATCCACGCGCCGTTCGTCTCGCCTCGACGTCTAGTATTTTTCAGAATTTTTCCAGATTTTTAGGCGAAACTTTGAAATTCAAGATGGCCGCCGAGTTTCAAACGAGGATATCTCGAGAACCCCTGGGGCTACGGAGCTCATCCACGCGCCGTTCGTCTCGGCTCGACGTCTAGTATTTTTGAGAATTTTTCCAGATTTTTAGGCGAAACTTTGAAATTCAAGATGGCCGCCGAGTTTCAAACGAGGATATCTCGAGAACCCCTGGGGCTACGGAGCTCATCCACGCGCCGTTCGTCTCGGCTCGACGTCTAGTATTTTTGAGAATTTTTCCAGATTTTTAGGCGAAACTTTGAAATTCAAGATGGCCGCCGAGTTTCAAGACGAGGCGGATATCTCGAGAACCCCTGGGGCTACGGAGCTCATCCACGCGCCGTTCGTCTCGGCTCGACGTCTAGTATTTTTGAGAATTTTTCCAGATTTTTAGGCGAAACTTTGAAATTCAAGATGGCCGCCGAGTTTCAAACGAGGATATCTCGAGAACCCCTGGGGCTACGGAGCTCATCCACGCGCCGTTCGTCTCGGCTCGACGTCTAGTATTTTGAGAATTTTTCCAGATTTTTAGGCGAAACTTTGAAATTCAAGATGGCCGCCGAGTTTCAAACGAGGATATCTCGAGAACCCCTGGGGCTACGGAGCTCATCCACGCGCCGTTCGTCTCGGCTCGACGTCTAGTATTTTTGAGAATTTTTCCAGATTTTTAGGCGAAACTTTGAAATTCAAGATGGCCGCCGAGTTTCAAACGAGGATATCTCGAGAACCCCTGGGGCTACGGAGTTCATACACGCGCCGTTCGTCTCGGCTCGACGTCTAGTATTTCTGAGAATTTTTCCAGATTTTTAGGCGAAACTTTGAAATTCAAGATGGCCGCCGAGTTTCAAACGAGGATATCTCGAGAACCCCTGGGGCTACGGAGCTCATCCACGCGCCGTTCGTCTCGGCTCGACGTCTAGTATTTTTGAGAATTTTTCCAGATTTTTAGGCGAAACTTTGAAATTCAAGATGGCCGCCGAGTTTCAAACGAGGATATCTCGAGAACCCCTGGGGCTACGGAGCTCATCCACGCGCCGTTCGTCTCGGCTCGACGTCTAGTATTTTTGAGAATTTTTCCAGATTTTTAGGCGAAACTTTGAAATTCAAGATGGCCGCCGAGTTTCAAACGAGGATATCTCGAGAACCCCTGGGGCTACGGAGCTCATCCACGCGCCGTTCGTCTCGGCTCGACGTCTAGTATTTTTGAGAATTTTTCCAGATTTTTAGGCAAAACTTTGAAATTCAAGATGGCCGCCGAGTTTCAAACGAGGATATCTCGAGAACCCCTGGGTCTACGGAGCTCATCCACGCGCCGTTCGTCTCGCCTCGACGTCTAGTATTTTTCAGAATTTTTCCAGATTTTTAGGCGAAATTTTGAAATTCAAGATGGCCGCCGAGTTTCAAACGAGGATATCTCGAGAACCCCTGGGGCTACGGAGCTCATCCACGCGCCGTTCGTCTCGGCTCGACGTCTAGTATTTTTGAGAATTTTTCCAGATTTTTAGGCGAAACTTTGAAATTCAAGATGGCCGCCGAGTATCAAACGAGGATATCTCGAGAACCCCTGTGGCTACGGAGTTCATCCACGCGCCGTTCGTCTCGGTTCGACGTCCAGTATTTTTCAGAATTTTTCCAGATTTTTAGGCGAAACTTTGAAATTCAAGATGGCCGCCGAGTTTGAAACGCGGATATCCCGAGAACCCCTGGGTCTACGGAGCTCATCCACGCGCCGTTCGTCTCGGCTCGACGTCTAGTATTTTTGAGAATTTTACTTTCAAACGAATACAATTTACTCTGCTGTCGTTAATTTGTACACGAGTGTGATGGTAGGTGTAGTAAAAAAAAAAACACAAAAAAGCATCTGTTGTTACAGCTTTGCAATGTTTTTTGCGGGGTTTGTAGACCTTCTTTGGCATAGATTAATACAAAAGTTTCAATAATAAATGAAATGAAGATCTAAAAATAGTGAGTACAATTTTTTACTGAAAAAAATAAGTAGACTATGTCATGTATTATGTAGATTTACCGTAACCTTTTATCTACAAATGCTATAGGGTTATCTTCGTTTACTTGCTTGAAACAATAGGAACTGGTACCCTACGTCGGTTTGGCCCACGGACTATTTAATACTGAAACTGTTTTTTTTTTTTTTCATGTCACCTTACGATTAGGTTAAGTAATTTTATTCTATTCAAAAAATTATTGTAAGTGGACATATACACATAAATGTACATAAATACATACGTGGATGCGGGCCACTCAGTTTGGCAGAGATGGCGGCGGCGTGAGCTTAGACAGCCAGTGGTTCTCGGGGTTCGGACCCGCACACAGAGGGATTTCAACCATGCCTCGTTCAAGCTAACTTGGTTTTAGTTGAACCACTGAAATATAATATATTCTGGAACGTACGCCAAGGCGGCTGGTCCGAGCCGAGAGAGATAGCTGTTCGCGACAGCTGTTGGTATTCTCCTCTCTGTCCGTACAGTCAAGTCCAAAAGTTGACCTTACTCGTGATTACTCAAAATTTAACCTACCGTGTACAAAGGATTCTCTCTTTAAATTATCGAACAGCGATCTAATAGGTTTCAATCATAAATGAAACTGTAGGATTAGGACGCTCTTGACTACGGGGTACCACCCTTCGGAGGTAGATCCTTTCAGTCTATCGTTTTCTAAGTCGAGTGATTTTTGTAAATATATACACATGCGTTTGTTAAGGTTACGCATTCCAACACGCCCCCTCAAAAATTAATCGACTTTCATACAATTTATCATTTAACTATTCTGAATAATTACATTGCTTATTAATATGGCCTTCCTTCCTTGTGCATTCTGGGAACTTACATATGGTCCAACATTTGTTGCAAGGAACAGGAAAACCCAGAAAACCTGTTCAAACCATCTCTATGATCAATTTAATACATTATTATATTATCTAAATATAATACACTGATCTTTTCTTCCTTCCTCATCACTCGATGCCCATTCCTGTTCTGAACTCCAGGAATTTTGCTTGCGGCAAAGGTTTAGTCAGTACATCTGCTATCTGGTCACCTGTTGAAATATGTTCGAGTGTGATTTGATTTTTCTCTACTTGTTCTCTAGAGAAATGATATTTTATATCTATATGTTTTGATCTCTTATGACTTGTTGGATTATTTGCTATACTTATGCAACCAGTATTATCTTCATAGATAGTTATTGGTTTTATCATATTAATGCGTATACTGTTAGCTAGCGATTTAAGCCACAATGCTTCTTTTACCGCTTCAAAAAGAGCCATATACTCAGCCTCTGTTGAAGAAGCTGCTACCGATGCTTGTCTTTTTGTATTCCAACAAATTGTGCATCGTTTAAACAGTTTAAATAAGTAACCAGTAGTGCTCTTTCTATCAGTTCCTTCATCACCACCCCAATCAGAATCAACATAGCCGCTTAATATTTGATTATCATTGCCTTTTCTATAGGTCAATTTCAAATTCATCGAGCCTTTCAAATATCTTAGGACCCTTTTTAAGCATTGCCATAATTCTTTATTATTTTTATTCGAATATCTACTCAGAATGTTTATTGCTATACTCAAGTCAGGTCGTGTACAAACCATAATGTACATTAAACATCCTAAGAGATTTCTGCATGGAGCATCGTACTCCTCATCTGAATTTAAATCCACATGATTGATTCTAGTTGGGAGAGGTGTGCCAACAGCATTGCAATCATTCAGGACTGTTTTTATGTAAACATTTTGATCTAGAGTAATGATATTGTTATTCCTTTCAACTCTTATTCCAAGAAACAGTTTAATTTCCTTCAAATCAGTCATACGAAATCTGTGCATTAAATAGGCTTTGAAGTTATTCATTGTTTGAATATTAGCTGTAGCAATCACCAAGTCATCTACATATAGTACGACGTATATATTCTTTGATATATCTCCTTTATTCAAAATATAAATGCATCTATCAACGGCTGAATTTTGGAATCCATTTTCTACTAAAGCCCTTTCGAATGTCTCGAACCAACATCTTGCAGCCTGTTTCAGACCATAGAGTGCTTTATTTAATTTGCAAACTTGATTGGCATTACATCTAACACCATCTGGAACCTTCATATAAATTTCTTCTTTCAATGTTCCATTTAGGAAAGCAGTCTTGACATCCATGTGATGAATGAGCAAATTATACTGATTTGCAAAAGCTACAATGAAACGGAAAATCGAAATTCTAGCTACAGGGGCAAACGTTTCATTATAATCAATAAGATATTCCTGACTGAAACCTCTTGCTACAAGACGAGCTTTGTATCTCATTGGATTTCCAAATTCATCGTTCTTTATAGTGAATACCCATTTGCAATCTATGATATTTCTATCTCCTGGTTTTGATACTAAAGTCCAGGTATTATTTATCAAAAGTGAATTTATTTCATCTTTAATAGCTTGCTCCCATTGATTTCTATCATCTCTATATTTTATCTCGTGAAAAGAATTGGGAACTTTGCAAAGTATAGATTCTGCACACATAAGGTAATTAATCTCCTCGTATGAAATACGAGGTTTATGTTTGTTTCTGTCACTCCTTCTTAGATTTGTTTCTACCTGTTTTCTACTTTGATTATCATGAGATTTCGACTGATTGTGTTTATCTGTTCCAATTACAGATTTACCAGGCTTATCTGTTTCAATTACAGATTTACCAGGTTTATCTGTTTCACTTACAGATTTACCAGGTTTTTCTGTTTCAATTACAGATTTACCGGTTTTACCCAATTTTCTATTTGGATTTACATACTTTCTTGGCTCTGACTCATCTGATTCACTTTCATCAGATTCAGTACCCAGAAATATATCTGATTTTTCTTCATCAGATTTATGAGACCCTACTGATTTTTCAAACACATCGTGTTCATCAGTTTGATTGAAGTTTTTAACTATAACTCCTTGAAGTCTCATTTCTGGTCTCGAAGCCAAGAAATTAAGTTCATCAACTATCACATCTCTGACTACAACAAACTTTTCAGATTCTACATTCCATACTCTATAACCGTTCGGTTCATAACCGATTAATATACCTTCCCAAGATTTATCTTCAAATTTCGATTTTCTTGTTTCATTATGCACGTAAACAGTACTTTCAAAAACTTTTAAATACTTTAACTGTGGCTTTTTACCGTGCCATAATTCGTATGGTGTTTTATTTAGTTTCAAAGCTTTAGTCGGGGTCCGATTTATCAGATAAGTAGCAGTTAAAACTGCTTCTCCCCAAAATACTTTGTTCAATTTAGCACCACTTAACAATGTACGCGCTTTCTCGGTAAGCGTTCGTACCATTCTTTCTGATACACCATTTAATGCTGGAGTATATGGAACTGTTAAGTGATAGTTGATTCCCTTTTCTACACAATAGTCTTTCATCTCATTTGATAAGTATTCTCCACCGTTATCACAGTATAAATTTGATACTTTTAATGAAATGAGCTTCACTCTTTGCAATGAAGTCTTTGAAAACAGGAAATACATCTGATTTATAAGTTATCAGGTATGTGACGCAATAGTGTGTGTATCCGTCAATAAACATTACAAAATAATTTTTGTTATCAATCGTCGAAGGAGTGATTTGACCACAAACATCTGAATGAACGATAAACAGTGGTCGTTTGATATAATCCTTTTCTTTGCTCTTTTGAAAAGGTAGCCGTGCTTGTTTTCCAAATATACAAGCTTCACAAATATTATCATTTGGCGTGATATCATTTATCAATTTGATATCATCGACCATCTGTTTATCCTTCAACTCTAAAAATTTCGATTTGCCCATGTGACCTAATCGCTGATGCCATAACTCATAATTATGGTTTACTGCACCGTAAACTCTTTTATGATTTTCTTTATTTGCATCAACAATTAACTCAATAGAGATTAGGTTATTCGTGGGCTTGCCGGTAATTATTTTTGTACCGTTCTTGGTTATTTCAACCCCATTTTGATTGAAATGTATACTCATCTGAGCTTTCTGCATCTTGCGGACGGACAGCAAATTTTGCGGCACCTCCGGACAATACAGGACATCCTCCAGGGTTCCTTGAATTCCCAAATTACTCGTGACGTTGACGATTCCTCTCTTAGTCGCGGTGATGAAAGTACCGCTCTTCGCCACGGAGATTTTTATGGGTGGATTCAATATTGTACAGCTGGAGAACAACGAATCGTTGTTGATGAGGTGGTCCGAAGCTCCCGAATCCAGCAGAAAATTGATTTTGTTGCTGTTATTATCATGTTGATAATTTCCAGCCATAAAGGCAAAACCTCTCGTATTTGAATATGAAGTTGTAGGTTGACTCGTATCAATTATCTGGACTGTTCTGTTGCCTTCTGCAGCGTGCTGCTGATTTCTTTTATAGAAGATGCAATCTTTAACCAAATGATTATTTCTTCCACAATGATGACACTTCAAATTTCCTTGTCTTTTCTTATTGAATTTGAAGTGATTCTTGTTTTGGTTTCTCTTGAAATTTCTTTTGAATTTAGAATTCTTGGAACTATTTTGTTTTGCATTCACCGCTGAATCCTCTTTGGAAGCCTGCAGAACTTTGACACTGGTGTCGTTGCTTTCTGTTCTTAACTTCACTTCGTGATCTAGTAATCTCGTTTTCACGAATGTCAAAGTTAAATTTTCTTCTGACAAGGTTTCAATCGCAGTAATGACACCGTCATATACTGCCGGAAGGGTTAACAGCAAGTGTGACACTCTGTCAGTCTCCTCTAATCTTGCACCTGCTGCTGTTAATTCCGTTATCAGATCATCGAAAGTTCCGAAATGCTTGATCAGAGGGATATCTCCTTGCAATTTCAAACTGAGCAATTTCTTTCTAATTGCTAGCTGTGTGGCTAAACTCTTTCGTTCGTAAATGGCATCTAAACTTAGCAAAATTTCTTTTGCTGAACTGTCCGTTTTTACGAAACCAAGGAACGAATCAGATAGATATTCCACTATCACACTTTTAGCAATTTTCTCAGCTTTTGTCCACTCATCTGTCACCTCAACTGGGATTTCTTTATCTATCACTTTTAGTACATCCAGTTCACTTAATAGAGAACGAATTCTAAACTTCCACACGCTATATTTTTCACCATCAAAAGGCTTAATGTTTCTTTTGATTCTGGAATTCTCCATTGTCACTTCACAGTTTTTCACACACGTTTTACAAATTGCATTTCACGGAATGTTCACTTGTAAATCGCGTAACCTGGGCACCATTACCTGTAGGATTAGGACGCTCTTGACTACGGGGTACCACCCTTCGGAGGTAGATCCTTTCAGTCTATCGTTTTCTAAGTCGAGTGATTTTTGTAAATATATACACATGCGTTTGTTAAGGTTACGCATTCCAACAGAAACTCACAAATTTAATTCTATTTCAGATTGTTTTGATTATTATCAAAGTGAGCAGGCCGGACTAACTTTTTACAGATGCTTCACGATACTTGGATGTGGGCGTGCGCGACGCGGTGAGACAGAGAGGAGGATACGAACTAGCAGTGTACGGAGCTATCTCTCTCTGACCGCGGCCTCTCTACGGAAAGGACGGGTGGCAGACGTTCCAGTTATATTATATTTCAGTGAGTTGAAGGCACGGAAAAAGCACGATTCAAATTTTTTGGTTAAGAGCAGTGTTGGGCAGCTGCAAATTACGTAGTGCAATTTATTACATTCGACAATCATAAATTACAATTGTAATTTATAACCACAATGAAAGAAAATTGTAATTTACAACAGTAATAAATCACAATTGTTATTATTATAACAATAATAAATTACATTTATACCAATAATGAATTATAATTGTTCGCTCAACACTGGTTAACAGTTTATAAGTAAAATGTTCTGATGTTTATGAACCATCAAAAATGATTATTGAGATTGAATTCTTTCGCCTTGGTTCTACCGAGACTAGATTATTTGCCTTGAGTCTACCGAGAGTGAATTCTGCGTCAACGCTTTGGGTGGACGCAGACCAGATTCTGCGCCCCAAGCCAACGGAAAGTGAATTCTCTGGCGATGCCTTGGGTCTACGGAGACTAGATTCTTCGTAGACCTTAGGCAAAGAATCTAGTCTACTCTTAACAACTGTTGAGCGAATTTGTAATTTGATTTTTTATTGTTATAAATGACAATTGTAACTTATTATTGTTGTAAATTACAGTTGTAATTCATTACTGTTGTAAATTACAGTTGTAATTCATTACTGTTGTAAAATTATTAACCTTACTTCGGCTATAATTTTATCTTTTTCCTACTTATCCTAAGGAAAGGGTTTCTTCTTGTTCAATAAAAATTATTCAAACACATGTATATTCAAGCTAATATCGAAATATTATTTATTGTAAATATTATCGTTTCACGAAAAATTGTAAATATATAGAAAAATTTGTAAATAGAAAAGTTTGTATAGATAAAATTGTAAATTTCCTTTTTTCTTTTGTATAAATTCAAAAATTCAATATCCTATTTTCTAATTATTAACTTTTTTGCACAATTTACTTTAAAATTATTCTATTCATTCATCCATTCCATTCATTCATAAATAGTTGTAAAAATACAAATAAAAATATATTGTGACGGTCAGTGTAGAATTTGATGTAACTCAGTCTTTGAATAATGATTAATCAATTATAGCAGGTTTTTTAGGTTAAAATTGTCTCTGGGAATTACGAAAAATTGTCTTTGTAGCCTCTTTTGGTGATTTACTTATTAGAAACTTATCTTTGTTCGACGTTATAGATCGTTGGTGATGATACTTGGAGTTGATGAAGCCGTTTAAGGTTAAGGATAACGTGTCTTTAACACGTGTCGTAAAAATCCTTTTATTCTTCAAATATTCTTCTACGTAGATCTTCTTCGTATAGTTTTATTTTTAAATAATTATATATCGTTGTATTTAAATCTTCAAGTTTTCGGATGGTTTAATAATCGTTGGATTATGATTTGGTGAGTTTTTCTCTCGATGCGTTAATTGTTCAATTTAATGAGTTTTCTTCTCGTTAAATGTTCTTGATTTGGTGAGTTTACTCTCTATATTTTGTATCTCTCGATTTGGTGAGTTTACTCTCTATATTTTCACAAACGACGTAGGCTTTTATATTTAACAAGACATTTTAAATTAACCAATTTTATATCAAATTTTATAGAGTGATTGTGAGCATGTCTGCTCTTCACGCTTGTCTTCCCAAGAGAGCGAGTCCTTCTTCCTACTTTGACCTCTTTCCGTTCACAACACTAGTCAATTCGCTAGCCACAATTAGAGTCAAAATATGTTTATACTGGCGCGTACATTTAAACTACAGTTTATCGTCACACTGTTCTAAATTACAATTGTAATTCATCATTGCCGAATGTAATCAATTGCACTACGTAATTTGCAGCTCTCCAACACTACTTTTAACCTCAATCTCACCAAAAAATTTGAATCGCACTTTTTCCGCGCGTTCAACTAAAACCAAGTTAGCTTGAACGAGGCATGGTTGAAATCCTCTCTGTGCGGGTCCGAACCCCGAGAACACTGGCTGTCTACGCTCATGCCGCCGCCATCTCTGCCAAACCGAGTGGCCCTCATCCACGTTTACTCACTGTATAAATAGTTTCAACTTCTTGGTCAATATTAAATATACGGTTATAAACTACTTCAAAGACGATGCCTTAATCAAGTGAAACTAAAACTAGATACGGCTAAGCATTACTGTATCGACTTCCATCGGTGATGAAAATGTTTCATGTTAGTAAATACTAGGTATAAATATGGCGCACCATGCAGTTGCTCCTTGGCACAAGTTCCGAGTCTTTCAAAGCAAGGATTCTGATGAACTTGATTCTTTTCGTAAATACTATGACAACACTAACACGGTACTATCAATCACTTCAAATGAAACATTTACCAGAGATTTTTTAGAGGTACGTAGAATAAATATAGTTAAATATCACGTGAGTCGGTTTCCTTGCTAATGGATATATTCCACGTTAATAGTATATTGTGCAACTCGTGCGGGAAGTTGGCGATTCTCGATGAGTGAGAGTATGGCGCACGAGTCGCAGGCGAGTTGTCACGAGCCGTAGACGAGTGTCGACATGCTCGCACGATTCGGGGATCGACAACCCGCACGCGTTGCATACTATGCTTTTTGTAACCCCTTGCAATGGGTAGTTCGATTTCGCCGCCGCGGCACTCGGCACTCTAACCTGAGCGTGGCGTAGAGCAGCACACGCGATCGTAGTTACCAAGTGTCCCGTCTGATGGCGCTAGCTAACACAGTCTCGCTGAGACTAGCGTGAAATAATGAATATTAAAAACATATACATAAGCAAAAACATATTATTTCACGCTAAAACCGTCGTCTGCTATATTATTTCACGCTCTCCGCCCAGCGCAGTAATCGACCGCGTCGCGCACTTTCCGCGGTGCGCGAAATCGAACTTCCCATGCAAGTGTTGCAAAAATATAAATTTCGTAACACCTGCATGGAAAGATCGACTCCGCGCACTGTGGAGGGTGCGCAAAATGGCTGATTCCCTTACCGGCCGAAAGCAGTGCTGGAATGTCCACATTCTGGCACTGTCTTCGGTCGCTAAAAGGATCAGCTAACTCGCACATTCTCCACAGTCCGCGAAGTCAGACTTTCCATATCAGGTTTTTATACAAAAAACAGGATGTGGATCTCGTGCGGGTTGGCGATTCCTAACTCGTGTGAATGCCGACACTCGCCATCGGCTCGTCCGGCATACCTCACATTCGTCCGGAATCTGCAACTTCCCGCACTTGATGCACAATACATATACTAGTCATTCATATTGTACAATGTTAATGGAAGTATCATTGTGCAACATCACAACCAGGACGCGATAGATCGAGGGGTTGATCACTCCTCAATTTGGTGTAAATCAGATCACAAGATTTCAAGATTGAAAGTGAATTACTTGAATTGACGAGAATTACCTGAATTAACCGTGAATTACTTGTATTATCAGTGAATTACATTGAATTAACAGTGAATTACATTGAATTAACAGTGAATTACTTGAATTAACAGTGAATTACGTGAATTAATGAGAATTATCTGAATTAGAAGTGAATTACATGAATTAACGAGAATTACCTGAATTAAAAGTGAATTACTTTAATTGACGAGAATTACCTGAATTAACCGTGAATTACTTGAATTATCAGTGAATTACATTGAATTATCAGTGAATTACATTGAATTAACAGTGAATTACATTGAATTAACAGTGAATTACTTGAATTAACAGTGAATTACGTGAATTAATGAGAATTACCTGAATTGAAAGTGAATTACTTGAATTACCCAATAAACACAGGTACGTTGAAAAGACGTGTAATAAACGTGGCAAAAGTGGAAATAGGGTTGACGTGGATGGATTACACGTGGGTTCAACTCGTGGATTTTTATGGTTCAATGTCCGCTTGAGACACGTGGATGACGATCTTTTTGGAAACGTTAAATCCATGTCCATGTTCCGCGTATTTTCCGCTGAATATCAGCGTGTATTTTCAGGTATATACACGTACTATGTATGTAATGCATACATGTTGCTACAACTCCGATTCAACGTATTCGAGACACTTATGAAAATTTTCCGAATCGGCCGAGGGGTGACGCACTCGAAAATCGTAGAGACAACGTCTTACATTATACGACGCTGTACTCTGATTTCTCAAGATTTACAATATCGAAAAAGTTCAAGTATATTCACTCCCAACAAGCACGCTGAAGCTCATAACCATCTCTGAAAAAATAGCCTATACTCCGGCTAGCGTCTTGGCGGTCGAGGAGAAGTAAGAGAGAGGACGGAGGTCGGTCTCTCGTAGAACGGAGTATAGTGTAGTCGTTTACCGACCGGCGCAACTAGAGTGGCGCACGTTTCACACTTTCACCCCTGTTGAGATCCGCCATGACAGCGTGTGGAAACTGTGGTATAACGACTTTATTCCGCAACTTTAGACTGCCTACTTCGAACTGCGCATAAAAGTTGCAGTATGAAGACTTTATACCGCAACTTCGAACCTTAGAGGTATAAAATGCCACTTTACGGATCGAAAACAGCCGTGAAAAAGTGACTTGGTAATGCCTGTACCGTAAAATAGTATATTTCGATACAAGTGCGAAAGGTTTGTTTTGAGACCAGTGGGAGGTTTGTCGCCCGAGCAAAGCGAGGGTGACAATCTCACGGGTCGAAGAACAACTTTCGCACATGTATCGAACAAAATTTTTCATCACAAACGCACGTAAAGTCCGATTACACGCACCCTTGCGTAAAATCGAACTTTACGCACGGCGTGCGGAAATAGTATATTGTGAGACAGGTGCGGAACGAGTGGCCGATTTCCATCGAGTGTGAACACGAGATGGATATCGGCCATCCGCACGCATCCACGCTATTTTTTTCGTAACTCCTGTGAGGAAAAGTTTAATTTTCGAAGTGTGTGTAAGTTGCAGAAAGTGCCTTATTTTCCGCACTAGTGCGAAAACTAAGCCCTAGTGTGCAAATTTCTACTCGGCTTCGAATCGGCTTCTCAGCTTCCACACTACTCTCACTCGCACTTGCTCGGTGCCGAGGTGGTGCATGGGCAAAGCCGCGGAGACACCGCTGTGAGTAGAAGGAGCGTGGCCGTTACACCTTTCTCTCTCCGTCTGTGCCAGTGGTACTTTACGCGTTTTTGTCATTTTTAGATGACAAAAACTTCAAAATTCCCTAGCGGCTTAATATAGGTTGATGATAGAGAAAAAAGGTCCGGGGTTTCTTACGTAAAATTTTACGATCCACAACATTTGCTTCAAACTTTTTCTTGATTTGTCGTTCCTTCGCCAGATATGCGCGTTTCATTAATTCGTCGTATTAATCCATCTGATAAGTTGAATCTAATTATTCAAAATAAAGATAATTAAATGGAAGCTTCTCAGTTTTAGTATTATTTAAATTGAACATTAATTAAACATTGATTATTTTTAATAAAATAAATTCAATTATTAACAAAATAATAATGTTCAACTTTCATATTAAGTTGAATTGCACAACTCTCATTTTATTGTATATAAAAAAATTTACCTAAAATTATAATTTGTAAAAACTTTCTAGAAACACTTTCCTCCCTAATTGAATAATTCTGTTCACCCTGATATGATGGGCTGATCGCAAAAGTTCATGCATAGATCGATACAGCGTATCAAAAACCATAAGGTGTGGAGTTTACCGATTGTCGGGTAAAATTGTCTTACTCCGGACCATTTTTACTGGACTAATATCGAGACTTATATGGTAGAACAAGCAGCTACGGAAGTGACAAAGAAGGCATACTTTTCCTGTGTTTTTTACATTTGATGTCGCATTTTATTGTATGCATTCAGATTCTATTTGTTGCTTTGTCTTACATCCGTCTACGTCTTCCTCGATCGATATTGCGGGACTCTACTCGGTGGTTACCATGTTACCAACATAAGTGAGCGCGTCGCTTTTCCGATTATCATCCAAGTTTACACACTTAGATTGCGGAAAAAGGATGCATACTGGAATGGTACATGCAATTCCAAACACGAATATACCAAAACATTTGTACATAAAAATATATATAACAAAAATGTACTATAACAAAAAAAAAAAATATATATATCGTGAAAATTAAAAAAATTGAATATCGGAAAATTGACAAATTTTCGTTGATAATTCATAAGGCTATTGTTATTGTGAGACTTCGATAGGTCGCGACTCACGAAAAGTTATAAATAAACCCCCTGACATATGCGTAACTGTGCTTGACGCCTGACGGACCTGTGGCTGCCTGTGTTGAGCCAGTTAGCTGGCATGTGTGTGGTACATGTGTACATACATATACATACATACACAAGTTCAAACGGCGCGCAGCTCGCTCGTCTCGATACACCGCTGACCGGTGACATTCGAGACCCCTCGGTTTTTTCCGCCTCAGATCGGCTTTCTTCGATTCCCGTAATTCGGGCGCGTTACTGTGAGCCGAGAGCCGGGCACCACGGAGCCTATTCTCCGTGCCCGGCACATTGCCGGGCGGCAGTTAGGGAACGACCGAAGGGGGGGAACCGGGAATTGAGCATTCATCGGTGGGACAGCGCAGTGTGAACACGTTGGAGCGTACTGGAGACGAGTTCTGGAGACGGAAGAATTTTTCACAAGGTAGGATGATATCACATTAATTGAAATTCGAAGGATTGAATATTACGGATTATACTTGTATTTAATGGTTTCCAAACGACGGTAGATCGCCTCAGTTGAACGGCATCTCGAGTGCGTTTATTGTAAGCAATTTTTCCGAAGTATTCGTAAAGAGTTTGCCAATTTGACGACATGAACACGAAAAACTTATGAACGACATCATCTCAGGAAATGAGTGATCCGTGAATTCCACGTATACAACACGTGTCCGTGTATGCTAAGTGTTATCCACGTGTTATACACGTGTTATACACTGTACTGGCAATGCACCACGTGGTACACACGTGGATAACGAGTTGTTGATACTTTCGGTTTTTCTTCAAATTACAGTAAATTTACCGATCAATCAGGATATTCTGTTCGATTTGTTTGTATGGGTTTTCCTATTATATTTTTGATATTCAAATTGCCAATTCCAGTATAAACAAAGATCAATCCACTCGAGTCGTACGTTGTTCGGGTCGTGTATAATAGGAGCGGGACATCGTCGTATTTTCATTGTATTCTTTCGAATCAAGAATTGTTGCCATTTCAATGTTTTGGTTACAACGTGACGCTGAAGCCAACAATCTCACTCACGATCAGAATAATTCTTAACTGTTCATATGTTTTACGAGATTATACCTTCGCGTTGCCTGATGAAAATCACACCGCTACTTCGGGGGTTGAGAACCAACCGGACCTCTCAAGCGAGTCCCGAGATAGCCGGTTTTTCAAGCGTTTCCCGAGATAGCCGGTTATTCAAGCGTTTTCCGAGATAGCCGGTTTTTCAAGCCAGTCCCGAGATAGCCGGTTTTCCAAGCGTTTCCCGAGATAGCCGGTTTTTCAAGCGAGTCCCGAGATAGCCGGTTTTTCCACGCGGCCGTCGATTTGATGACATCAATGTGTTATATAAATGAAGAATGAAATTTTTCTGTCGTACACTAACAATTGATTCACTAACAAAATTACTTGCTTTTTTATGCGTACATGCATGTGGTAAAAAGTGTATTTTATAATTGATTTTCAGCTGGAATACCAAGGACAATTTATTTATTCGGACGGCGGACTGAAAATATCGGCTGCTACGTAAGCTTGGTACTGTGGGTGGTGTACGATGGAAGCTATTTCATTTTTTTAGACAATTCTAGTGCATTCGCAATCAAATAATTTCAATGGAAAAGGGGCTAAAGTTGTTGAGCGATCGACAGTTGCGTCGGAGAATAAAACGGAGCATTACTGGGTCACTAAATAATGTTGCGAAATTGAGATCAGAATCCGCGAACCGGCATAACTCTTCTCCACAGTGTGCTGCTTTACCAATAGTAACTAATCGCGGTAAAAATGAGGTTACCTATAGCGATTATTGCATGGGTACCACGTACAATGATTCTGATGATATTAATCATCGAAATGATGATAATGATGAAAATGATTTGAATGATAATAATCATCAAAGTCAACCTACACCCCTTGCTGATTTCAATTCTTTTGAGTTAGGATTCGATTCAAACGAGACACGTTATATCACCGAGGAATCTTGTAGTGATACCGACGATTGCGATGCGGTTCCTGATAACACTATTCCCGAAATAATTGAGTTGAAAGAAAACTTGCGGCAGTGGGCATGTAGTAACAATATCACACACACTGCGTTGAGTCAGCTCTTAAAACTACTTCAACCGCGAGTGCCTGGTTTGCCGAGGGATTCGAGAACTTTTTTATCTACACCAAGAAATATAGATATCACGCAAATGGACAACGGTCAACTTTGCTATTTCGGGTTGCAAAAGGAATTGAGAAATAAATTGGAACGTGGAATGATGACACCCGAAACAAATGTGCTCAAATTGGATTTTAATATCGATGGATTGCCTGCATTTAACAGTAGTACCGAAGCGTTATGGCCTATTCTCTGTCGTAGTCTCTCGTTAAAAGATCAATCTCCGTTTGTCGTAGCATTATTCAGTGGGACTGAAAAGCCTAAACCATTGCATATTTATTTTGAACAATTTATCACAGAATTGGAACAATTACTGGAATCGGGAATCGAATACAAACACCAGATTTTAAAGATTGAGATACGATGCTTCATTTGCGACGCTCCCGCTCGATCGATGGTAAAAATGGTTACCGGACATACGAGTACGTTTGGATGTGAGAAATGCCGTAGTAAAGCACGATTCGTGAATCACAAGTTACACTATCCAGTAAATGACAGCCCGCGAAAACGTAAAGATACAGATTTCACGAGCGACGATGCTAATACCGACAAACACATCCAGGGGAAGTCACCGTTACTTAGACTAAATATCGGGCTTGTTACACAATTTCCATTGGACTCTATGCATCTAGTTTTTTTGGGTGTGATTCGAAGATTACTGGTATTGTTTTGGCTCGAAGGGAAGAAAGAGCGTCGAAAACATAAAATTCCCGTAAGACTGGTACCCGTTATAAATGATAAAATCCGATGTACAATCCGACCAAATATGACGTATGAATTTCCTCGAAAACCACGCCCCTTCAAGCACATTCACCATTGGAAAGCAACGGAATTCAGAATGTTTTTGTTATATTACGGACCTGTGGTAATGTTTGATGCTTTGAATCAAGAAAAATATCAGCACTTTTTAATGTTACACGTTGCCATTACAATTTTATCCAATCGAACGTTACTTGCGGTATATTTTCGCATAGCAGCTGATTTGTTGAACGAGTTCGTCTCGTCATCGACAAGTATATATGGCCCGGACTTTGTAGTGTACAACGTGCATTCGCTGCAACATTTAGCTGATGACGTGGAATTGTACGGGCCATTGGGCGACTTTAGTAGTTTTCCGTTCGAAAACTATATGGGTACATTAAAACAGCTTTTACGTTCGAGAAAACTCCCTCTTCAACAAGTCGCTCACAGACTTGCTGAGTTCAGTGCAGTTAATGCTGCGCAACATACGGCAGTACACTGTGAAGAGAAATATAAACCACATCAAATATCAGCTGAAACAGACACATCATTTAAATGTCAATCTTTATCAACACCCAAGTTTAAATTATCTGTGCATCCTCCGAATAATGTTGTAGCAGTCGGTAGTAAAATATTTGATATTGAGTCGATAACTTACATCAATGGCCAGTATCACATTATCGGAAAACCTTACAAAAACATGTACAATCTGTACAAAAAGCCTATACAATCCTCCGAAATCGGAATCTATTTCGTTAGAAATTTCAACCACTCCTGTACATTTCGGCTTGAAGAAATCTCATACAAATGTTTGCGGTTTCCGTTTAAAGATGGTCATGCAATTTTCCCGATTTTACATTTAAGAGATACATAGAGTGCAAAGTATCAGAACAGAGCATCCTACACCGCTCGCAGTAGCTGTCACGCACTTGGGTTCGGAAACTTGTCTTTAAGGATGTAATGGCTGTACAGTCCCAACCACGTTGACCTTCTTCGCCAATTATTGCATACTTCGAGATAAGATAAAAATCTGAAAAAAATCAACCACAATCAAGACAATGAAGATATTAATTTTCAATTCTAATCATTCCCAAAAGTTATCAACAAATTGTTCAAACAAAACATTGTTTAACAAATTTGGCAGTGACGTTATTTTTTTTTTAATGACAAACTAATTCGTTCATCTTTCTGAATACACATGAATTTTTAAAGAATTTTCTCATATTTTTTAAATTCGCCCTTTCGAAAATTTTTAATTTTCAAAAATGGAGGAAAAATCTTGAATTTTGGATATGTTTTTATGAAAACGATGTAGATTACAATTCCGAAGTTTGCGGAGCATGTAACGAATAGTTCCGTAGTTACAGCCTTCACAAAACGGTAAAAATGTTCGAAAACGGGAATTTCAAAAATATGAGAAAATTCTTAAAAAATGCATGTGTATTCAAAAAGATCAACGAATTTGGTGACATGAAAAAAAAATGATGTCACCGACAAATTTGTTAAACAATGTTTTGTTTAAACAATTTGTTGATAACTTTTGGAAATTATTATTATTGGAAACGAATATCATTATCGTCTTGATTGTGGTTGATTTTTTTCAGATTTTTATCTTATCTCGAAGTATGCAATAATTGTCGACGAAGGACAACGTGGTTGGGACTGTACAGCCAATACATCCTTAAAACCCTAACCCAATCCCTAAACTTTGGCAAAATTTGCGCACTCCATCTTCTAGGCCACTTCTAGTATAGCATACATGAACTCTAACAATCCGTAGCTTTCACTCTAAGAGGTACATGCCCATGATTATTTTTTATTCAATCCTATACTACCACATGTTCTTCTTCTCTGTTTTTATTTTTTTATTTATTTTTTCCAATAGCGTAAAGCATGTTTCGATGTGAATTAATTTTCTACAAGTGAACCTTTGGAAGCTCTGGCTTGCTCACGGTAATTTATGCAGATGTGGAAATCTCGAAGGTCATGTTTGACGAAGCAACCTTGCATACGGGCAATTCCACCAATTATCAATCAATGTTTGGGTCCTAAAAATTCGATTTGCTTCAATTTTTTTCTTCACATTCTGTGAACCATGATTGGTGAATTCGCCAAGTTTCAACCCAATAGAGGGTACGTTCACGAGGAATACGATATCCAATTTTTGGGACAACATTTTTATGCGCATTTTTATCGTATCCCTAATCTCTATTTGAAAAAATACGTTTTCCAGTGAAAAACTCTCAGCTCTTTGAATCCATTTTCTCTTCTTCTCAACCCTGCTGAAACCAATTCAAAAACACCCAACGTACTTCCTATTGGGCTGAGACTGGGTGAATTCATTGATCTTGGTTCATAGAATGGGAGGAAAAAAATTGAGCCAAATCGAATTTTAAGGGCCCAAACATCAGTTGTATTGTTCATATTGTACATACAAAGAATTATCCTGACTCTTATCATGGCTAATGGCTGGCGATGTATTTTTCTTATTACCATTTGCCCTCAAGTCAGTTTTCCAAAAACAAAAAAAGGCGGGTTTCTTTGGGTCAAACAAGTCTCCCAACCTCAGTACTTTTCCAGCTGCCATGTATGCCACAGTGGACTTCAAGAGTGGAAATAAAAAAGAAAGTGCCGTCTTACCAACACTATGGTTGTACAACAAAAACAAACGATGCTACTGGCCTAAGACCAAAAAACGAAGCACAGTTCATAGATCTAGTCAAGTCAAATGTACCATACGATCCGAAGTGGCCACGATATGATGTACACAAAGTCGTATACACGGGAGGTAATGTTGATTGAATTCAGTTGTAATTTATAACGCACAATTACGAATGACATATACCGTATCTGTCCCAGGAATCCTGAAACAATTATGGCTTCAGATTAATGTTGACTTAACTTCGGTACTGAACAAAAAAAATATCATCGAACTTTCAATCGGCTCACTTCCAACCATTCGCAATTCACTGATTGTACATAATATTTGTTATCGAAATCTGTGATTTTCGGTTTTCATTTATCTATGTATTACAGGCATTTATGCATATTAATTTAATTCTATTGTTAGATTACGAAACAGCGACCGAAAGGATGAAGGCACTCATTGATAACGGTTCAACTGATACTGGAGGTGAAAGCCGCAATCTAAATTCACTGGCTGGAATTGTGGGACCCTTTAGTGGAGACTCAACTCGAAAGCGCAAACATAAAAGAAACAAACACAAAAAATCGAAAAGAAATCGAAAATCTGACGTTGACTACTCCGAATATTCATCTGACAATTCTGAATTACCGCTGAATAATTCGGAAAATCTCCCACCCCTTCGAAGATCAATTACAGGATTAATTGACAACAGCGATCTTACTTCAGGAAGGTCCGAATCGTCTCGTAGAGGAAAGACGCATATCGCCAGTTGTATGAATAATTCGGTTTCCGAACGTAAAAGTTCTAGTTCAAAACGCGACGACACGACATCCCGACGCGAAACCCGTAGTGTTAGACACGGAAGCCCTGATCCAAAACGTAACGACGCAACTTCAAATCTCGAGAATTTAGATCCCGGACGCAACAGCTCTAGTTCGAAACGCGACGACACTACATCCCGACGCGAAACCCGTGGTGTTAGACACGGAAGCCCTGATCCAAAACGTAACGACGCAACTTCAAATCTCGAGAATTTAGATCCCGGACGCAACAGCTCTAATTCGAAACGCGACGACACTACATCCCGACGCGAAACCCGTGGTGTTAGACACGGAAGCCCTGATCCAAAACGTAACGACGCAACTTCAAA
>JAEUYN010002210.1:10000-12500 GCA_018257835.1 Euura lappo
AAAAAAAATTGCAAACATTGAAAACATTGAAGAAATTGAATAAATTGAAAAAATTGAAAAAATTGAAAAATTTCAAAAAATTGAAAAAATTGAAAATATTTAGTTAATCGTGAAAAATTATACCAAAGTACGCCGAAGCTATGCGTTAGTAACGAAAAATGAACGATCTTTGAAAATTATTCTTAAGTCCCGCGCCCCGATGAAATTTCGGTCGCCGGGAGGTTTTCTCCCATAAGGTTCTAAAACCACTTGGCTCCGACGTCAGAGCGTTCGCGCTCGTACCTATATATGGAGGCAGGACCGCTCGAGCTCGCTCGAGCGGCTTTCCAGACACCCGGGACGCGTCCTGGGTACGTGAATCGTACGACTTTCGACGTCGCTTCCTTGGCAAGTTATGATCGATCCTGAGGTGAATAAAATTAAAAAAAAAAAAAAAAAAAAAAATCGAAAAAAAATTCGTAATTTTCGAAATTCGTTCAAAGTCCCAGAAACTTATGCTCAGGGGAGTAAAAATATTTTCGAAGCCACGCGAACGATCGGGCTTGCGAAGCGAAAGAAAAACAACTATACGGATAGAAAATTATACCAAAGTACGCCGAAGCTATGCGTTAGTAACGAAAAATGAACGATTCGAAAAATTATTCTAAGTCCCCGCGATGAAATTTCGGCCGCCGTGGAGGTTTTCTCCCATAAGAGCCCGTGTTAAAAACCACTTGGCTCCGACGTCAGAGCGTTCGCGCTCGTAGGAAGGCAGGATCGCTCGAGCTCGCTCGAGCGGTCGACGACCCGGGACGCGTCCTGGGTACGTGAATCGTACGGACTTTCGACGTCGCTTCCTTGGCAAGCGATGCGATCGATCCTGAGGTGAATAAAATTGGAAAAAAAAATAATAATAAAATAAATAAATCGAAAAAAATTCGTTATTTTCGAAATTCGTTCACAGTCCCAGAAACTTATGCTCAGGGGAGTAAAAAGAATTTTCGAAGCCACGCGAACGATCGGGCTTGCAAAGCGAAAGAAAAACAACTATACGGATAGAAAATTATACCAAAGTACGCCGAAGCTATGCGTTAGTAACGAAAAATGAACGATTCGAAAAATTATTCTAAGTCCCCGCGGCGCCGATGAAATTTCGGCCGCCGTGGAGGTTTTCTCCCATAAGAGCCCGTGTTAAAAACCACTTGGCTCCGACGTCAGAGCGTTCCCGCTCGTACCTATATGGAGCGTCGAACGGTCCGGCTCCGGCGATTGACGAATCCTGAGTCCTCTCAGCCGTGCGTTGAACGTACATCGGCGTTCACCGCCTTCGCGGGACATCCTCGTTAATTCGTTGGGGCGGCGCGCGCTCCTTCGATACGTTCGAATGGATTTCGTTCGGAGTGCAGATTCTTGTAACATATAATTGTCACTGCTTAACCGCGGGTCGGTGTCACAGACCGAATGGCCCTCAATGCGGTTAACCGAGAGAACGTCGTTGTTTCAATACGTCGACGGTCTTGTTACACAGGTGCATCCACTGCCGAGCTCCGGTAATTCACGATGCCAAACACGGGACGCTTCCGATCTATCCGAAGGGTCGAGCCACCGGGCCGAAGTCGCGTGATCCTCACGCGCTCGTCGCAAAGTCCGATTTCACGTTTTGCAGAACGTTTTGCCGACCGGGCAATAAGACCCGGCGGCCTCGAGCGAACAGTCGGTTGATCCTGCCAGTAGTCAATGCTTGTCTTTAAGCCTGCATAGTGCAAGCCATATTAAGGTGAAACCGCGAATGGCTCATTAAATCAGTTATGAGATCGTACCCACATTTACTTGGATAACTGTGGCTAAGCTAATACATGTACCGAGATGGGGGAATGCTTTTATTCAAAACCAATCGGTGGCGGGTTCGTCCCGTTCGCCGTTTACCTTGGTGACGAATAACTTTGGGCTGACGCACGGTCTCGTTTTTCACTGCCTTATCAACTGTCGATGGTAGGTTCTGCGCCTACCAGAACGGGAACGAATCAAACCTTTTTACCCAATTAGTGACGACGACGGGAAACGTAACGCCGCTTGCCTGGTGTCCGCTTGCGAATTGGTTGTTGCGCAGGAATCGAAGGCCGTATTTAAACGCCGAGCGAACGGAACCAAAGCCGCCTGACCCGGTTCGTTGGTTTTCGGAACCCCGAGGTAATGATTAATAGGGACAGATGGGGGCATTCGTATTGCGACGTTAGAGGTGAAATTCTTGGATCGTCGCAAGACGGACAGAAGCGAAAGCATTTGCCAAAAATGTTTTCTTTAATCAAGAACGAAAGTTAGAGGTTCGAAGGCGATCAGATACCGCCCTAGTTCTAACCATAAACGATGCCAGCTAGCGATCCGCCGAAGTTCCTCCGATGACTCGGCGGGCAGCTTCCGGGAAACCAAAGCTTTTGGGTTCCGGGGGAAGTATGGTTGCAAAGCTGAAACTTAAAGGAATTGACGGAAGGGCACCACCAGGAGTGGAGCCTGCGGCTTA
>JAEUYN010002210.1:20000-22500 GCA_018257835.1 Euura lappo
CGACGACAAACGTCCGAAATCAATGTTAAGCGGAGATGGAAAATATTTTCGAAGCAATGCGAACGGTCTGGCTCGGGGAAGCGAAAGAACAAGATCTTGAGAGATTCGAAGCATTCGCACAAAGGTCCGACGAAGCGATGCGTTTGCAACGACGGATGCGCGAAATCATTAATCAGCGAAAAGTAAAAATATTTCCGAAGCAATGCGAACGGTCCGGCTCGAGAAGCGAACGAACAAGATCCCAAGAGATTCGATGCATTCGTACCAAGGTCCGACGAAGCGATGCGTTAGCGACGACAAACGTCCGAAATCAATGTTAAGCGGAGATGGAAAATATTTCCGAAGCAATGCGAACGGTCTGGCTCGGGAAAGCGAACGGAACAGATCGTAGAGATTCGAAGATTGTACCCAAATCCGACGAAGCGATGCGTTTCCGAAGAGAATTGATTGATACGAGAAATTGTTAAAGAATCCCCGCGGCGCCGATGAAATTTCGGTCGCTGCGGAGGATTTCTCCCGTAAGAGCCCGTGTTGAAAACCACTCGGCTCCGACGTCAGAGCGTTCCCGCTCGTACCTATATGCGCGACAGGACCGCTCGAGCTCGCTCGAACGGCCGACGACCCGGGACGCGTCCTGGGTACGTGAATCGTACGGACTCTCGACGTCGCTTTCTTGGCAAGCGATGCGATCGATCCTGAGGTGAATAAAATTGAAAAATTGAAAAAATTGAAAAAAATTGAAAAAATTGAGCAAATTGAAAAAAATGGAAGAAATTGAAAAAAAAAAAAAAAATTGCAAACATTGAAAACATTGAAGAAATTGAATAAATTGAAAAAATTGAAAAAATTGAAAAATTTCAAAAAATTGAAAAAATTGAAAATATTTAGTTAATCGTGAAAAATTATACCAAAGTACGCCGAAGCTATGCGTTAGTAACGAAAAATGAACGATTCGAAAAATTATTCTAAGTCCCCGCGGCCCCGATGAAATTTCGGTCGCCGTGGAGGTTTTCTCCCATAAGAGCCCGTGTTAAAAACCACTTGGCTCCGACGTCAGAGCGTTCGCGCTCGTACCTATATGGAAGGCAGGATCGCTCGAGCTCGCTCGAGCGGTCGACGACCCGGGACGCGTCCTGGGTACGTGAATCGTACGGACTTTCGACGTCGCTTCCTTGGCAAGCGATGCGATCGATCCTGAGGTGAATAAAATTGGAAAAAAAAATAATAATAAAATAAATAAATCGAAAAAAATTCGTTATTTTCGAAATTCGTTCACAGTCCCAGAAACTTATGCTCAGGGGAGTAAAAAGAATTTTCGAAGCCACGCGAACGATCGGGCTTGCAAAGCGAAAGAAAAACAACTATACGGATAGAAAATTATACCAAAGTACGCCGAAGCTATGCGTTAGTAACGAAAAATGAACGATTCGAAAAATTATTCTAAGTCCCCGCGGCGCCGATGAAATTTCGGCCGCCGCGGAGGTTTTCTCCCATAAGAGCCCGTGTTAAAAACCACTTGGCTCCGACGTCAGAGCGTTCGCGCTCGTACCTGTAGGGAAGGCAGGATCGCTCGAGCTCGCTCGAGCGGTCGACGACCCGGGACGCGTCCTGGGTACGTGAATCGTACGGACTTTCGACGTCGCTTCCTTGGCAAGCGATGCGATCGATCCTGAGGTGAATAAAATTGGAAAAAAAAATAATAATAAAATAAATAAATCGAAAAAAATTCGTTATTTTCGAAATTCGTTCACAGTCCCAGAAACTTATGCTCAGGGGAGTAAAAAGAATTTTCGAAGCCACGCGAACGATCGGGCTTGCAAAGCGAAAGAAAAACAACTATACGGATAGAAAATTATACCAAAGTACGCCGAAGCTATGCGTTAGTAACGAAAAATGAACGATTCGAAAAATTATTCTAAGTCCCCGCGGCGCCGATGAAATTTCGGCCGCCGTGGAGGTTTTCTCCCATAAGAGCCCGTGTTAAAAACCACTTGGCTCCGACGTCACGTTCGTACGGAGCGTCGCTCCTCGCTCGATCGACCTATGAATGGAGACGAGCCCGACCTCGAGTAATTTTCGAAGGTCGAAACGGTCGATACGGCCGCGCGCGACCCGGCGATTCCGCCGCGATGTGACGAGATTCGCGATGTCGTATATTATGACGTCGACGACGTCCTCGAACGCGACGAAGCGACGTCGAGTTTTCTCGTTATTTTCGAAGCGTTGAGAAACTTATACGATTGTTTAGAAAATTTACAAGTCGTATTTCGAGCGATTCACGGCGCGTCCGCCGTTCGCGGGACATCCTCGTACCTAATTCGTTGGGCGCGCGCGCGCGCGAATCGTCCTTCAGTATTACGTTCGAAGCGCACCGCCGCGGTGGATCCTATACGTTCGAACGAGTTCGCATTCACGATTCTTGTAACATATAATTGTCACTGCTTAACCGCGGGTCGGTGTCACAGACCGAATGGCCCTCAATGCGGTTAACCGAGAGAAC
>JAEUYN010000222.1:0-63398 GCA_018257835.1 Euura lappo
TTTCACAGGATCGCCCACGAGCGTCAATATTTTCCCTCCAAATTTGAAATCACCGGCATCAATAATTCTTAGGAATAGATCGTCGACATATTTTTTATGTGCAGCATCATCATTTGTTACGGGTGTTCCGATCCTAACTATTCTACTATTTTTAGCATCAAATTGTTTCAACTTTGTCAGCTGAAGCGTTCGATCGTTTAAAGTATCAACGTAACCTTTGTTCGCAGCATCCTCGGACTCTAGTGGTGTGCGCACGTGCTTGAGTCTTTTATTTTTAAAATTATATTGTCCGTCTATATCAATAGTATTATCTCCGCCGGTTATACGTGTGGTAGTACGCTTAGCTGCAAGATGTCGACCAAATTTATCCACGGACATCATAACACTGACGACTATCTGCACATGCATGCGTTATTATTCAATTACTTCAGCCTCCCGTAGTTCCTCAACAATATTAGCAAACTCGTTATCAAGATTATTGTGTCCAGCAGCAGTAGACGCTACGATGAGACGAAGTCTGTTCACAAGTTCGTCCAGACTATTCCAATAAACGTATTCAATCGGATTATCTGTTACAACCATCTCTTCAGGATTTAGACCATGACCCACGAGTGTCTTGGGCATTTGCGGTAACGGTGGTGCAGACTGTTTTGCCAACAATGGAGCGATAATCCCTCTCCATTTTGGACTTCTGTTACCGTTTAATTGATTCTTGGCATCGTATCCGCGCCTGTGTGCATTGGTCGCAAGCAAGATCGCTCTATATTTGTCCTCATCATCCTCATTATATATCATATCATCGGGAGCTCTTTTGAAAATCAATTCGAACAAGCCTGGAGTCCCCGCATACCTCACACCGTTGATCAAAACATCATTTTCCTTATTGATTTCAACACGTGAGTTACCAATCATCCATTTACCATTCACAAAACGAATTCCATAAACTGGGTCATCAGATTTCTTGGTATCGTAAATGAGCTCTCTGAAATATTTTCCACCTAATTCACCAAAGTATTTCTTGATGTAATCTTCGGCGAACTCATGCCCCTCGGGTGTTTCAAGTATTGATTGTACAGTAGTTTCAGGATCATTTGTAGTGGCAATCGTTTCCAGTTCTTGAAATTGTACGTCTTCTTCTTCTTTTTCTTCTTCTTCTTCATTGTATCGTTCTACCGGTGAAACAATCGGACGTTTCTTCTTCTTTCCTATCCTCGGAGCATTAGGTGTACTGGATAATACGGGGGTATTGGGGACGTCGACCTCATCATGAGAATCCGAGACTTCATCAATTTGACGTTTCACCCCTCCATTATTGACCAGCGCTTTCAGAGGATCAACTATAGGTGCCAACGTTTTTTCAAATTCAAGTTCTGCGGCGGACCGATTGAGTTTCAAAGCTGCATATTTTTCACGGATTCTCTTACTCGCTCGTGCGAGAGCTCTTTTTCTCTTCGCTTCATCATTCAAACGAGGCGACTTCGGAGCCATTGCAACCTATACACTTTGAAAGTTCGATAGGTACTGAGTAAAAATAGCTACCACATCGCATAGTTATTGAAGCCTTCACGGTAACGCCCAGCCCTCAAAGGATTATCTTTGACAATAACTGCAAACCCATATTTTTTTCGCCAACAGATGGCGCATAGTTCGCTGAACATTTCAAAGGACATGTCGGAATTGACGTGATCATCATAGATGTGTCGTAGATTCAAATTGTCCTGTTTGAATATAATGAGAACGTTGGCGTTATCGCGGATCAAGTGTTTAGGAATTCGCGTGTACGTCTGACACAGGTAAAAGCAATCGACGCGTGCGTGACGACCCATCGAAAAGTATTCGCGAATTGTATCCTGTTTGTCACAGGCTACGTCATCAAATATGAACACTGAATCGGGCAGCGCTTCGTTGGGAGGGATAACGTCACAGTTATTTGAAAACGGGAAGAATCCAATCTCGTCTATATTCGATAAAAGCTTTTCCAAGTACTTATACTTAGATTGCTGCAACGACTTTGAATAAACATACACATTTTCAAATCTAACACCGTGAGGGCTTTCTAGCAGACTAATTATAACATTAGTCTTGCCCACGCCTGAAGGACCGCATGCAATGCATCTAATTGTATTCGGTAGAAGCGGTCCATGACGTTTAATCGTTTCACAATCATCAATTTTAGTATCGAGATTGCAAACATTGATAGAGCACGGCTGCTTGATAAACCGCATGACTTCCTCGTGCAAATGCAATTTATCCTCAACTGAGGGTTACATAAAAATCCTAGGGTATTTAAAGATTATACAATTTTTTTATTTCGTCAGTGTGAACGTTAATGTCTGCGCGTGAGAGTCTACTCAATCGCGTGATCAACGCTTTACCATTCGAATTACATATACCCGGATATCAGTTCTGTGGACCTGGTACACGCCTACAAACACGTCTTGACCGCGGTGACCCTGGGATTAATCAACTCGACGCATCGTGTCGAGAGCATGATATAGCCTACGCGCGGAGTTCGGACCTATCGGCGCGGCATATCGCAGATAAAAAGCTTGCGGAGCAAGCGACGCGGCGGGCGCGGGCCGGGGACGCGGGGTTCGGCGAGCGGGCGGCGGCTTGGGCGGTGGCACAGATTATGCATGCTAAAGTGAAGATGGGAGCAGGTTTGACTCAACGGGTGTCCAGAAAAAAACAGCCTCGAAAGAAGCGGGGCAGCAAGGGTCGAGTACTGATTCCCGCTAAAAGGGGAGGGTTTCTACCGCTCTTGATACCCTTGCTCGCTGGTTTATCAGCTGTTGGGAGTATCGCAGGCGGCGCTGCGGGGATTGCGAAATCCGTGTCACAAGCTGCCAACGCCCGGAAACTTCTAGCTGAAACCGAGCGACACAATCGTGCCATGGAACAGCACGGTCAAGGACTGTATCTGAAACCGTATAAGAAGGGTGCAGGTGTTCGAAGAGCACGAAAAAAAAAACGAAAAAAAACTAATCGTTTTACCTCTAGGATCGACTACTAATTTTGAACTGCTTCAGTACGCCAAGCGTATGCGTATACCATATTTTCGCGGTGTTTTCATGCGAAATGCTTTACCCGTACATGGAGCACGAGAAAATGAGTGTGGAATCGTCAACTTGGATGATGCTCAAAGGAATGGTACACACTGGGTGGCATATGTGAAACGTGTCAATCACGTGAAATATTATGACAGCTTTGGAAACCTTCGCCCGCCACAGGAGCTGATAAAATACTTCGGACCGAATATTCACGTAGCGTATAATCGCACGCAGCAGCAATCTTTTAATAGCTCGATCTGTGGTCAATTATGTCTAACATTTCTACACGATAATACATAAAACGTTAACGATGGCACATGTCTCAGTATACGTGCAACCTTTGATATGTCGCTGACGCTAACACTTTCGGGGTCTGAGTCTATTCTTAGCGCAAACTATTTTCCACCAATCATTTTGCCTGAGAAAGATCACGTCCTCGGACTAGTTGATTTTCAAACTTTTAATTCCATTCCCAATATTGATGCAACTAATAATATTTTTTATTATGATGAAGATAAACAAATTGTCATCCCTGAAGGATCTTATGAAATCGATGATTTGAATAAATACTTGAGTGAAAAAATGCCGACTACTTCTTCTATCCAGCTACGTCCCAATAACAATACGTTAAAAAGTGAACTGAAATGTACGCACGTAATCGACTTCACAAAACCCCACAATGTTGGAGCACTGCTAGGTTTCACTAAAAGAATTCTTCAAGAAAATATCTGGCACGAATCAGATTTACCTGTGAATATCCTGAAAGTCAACATACTGAGAATTGAGTGTAACATAACAACTGGTGCGTACAGCAATAATCGTCCTGTGCACACGATTCATGAATTCTCCATGAATGTACCGCCAGGGTTTAAAGTATCCGAATCACCGAGTCATGTGATTTATTTACCTATAAGCCCCCGCGTCATCGATAACATCACACTCCGCGTCGTGGACCAAGACGGGAGCCTAGTGAATTTTCGCGGTGAAGAGATCATTATTCGTTTGCACTTGAAGGAGCTACCAAATTAGCAATCATGCTAGTCTATGGAAATGACTACAAATATCCCCCGAGAATCTATCATCCTCCCAGTGCCGCGAGTTTCCCCAGAGCGGCAACATCAAGCACAGCCCGTCACGTGCTCACCAAAGAAAACAAAAATTTTTTAAAATCTTTGGGATTCGTTCTGAAAATCTAGCGAGACGGTGACATGGCTAATCTGCTCAATATAAATGAACGACCGTTGTATGATAACAGTGTGACTCGACTTGAAATCCATACCCATACACCGTACGCCAATACATCGTACCAAAACAATGATGAAATACGTATTCCAATTCAGCAGCAGGATTTGTACACGCTTCCATGTAACAGTTTCTTGTACATCGAAGGGACTTTGTTGACTAGCACGCGTGAGGCTCCAAATGTTTGGAAACACGATGCCAATGCAAAACTTGTGAACAATGGTGCCGGCTTTCTGTTTGATGAAATACGGTATGAGCTGAACGGTGTAGAAATCGATCGATGTAAGAATGTGGGAATAACGACTGCTATAAAAAATTATCTCTCATTGACCTCAAGTGCCAGTGATGCGCTGGAGGTAGCCGGCTGGTCGCTGTCCGGTATCATGAATGATTCTCATCAAGGTCATTTTAATTTCTGTATTCCATTGCGAATGCTACTAGGGTTCTGTGAAGATTATCAGCGAGTCGTTGCCAATGCTCGTCATGAATTAATTCTTGTTCGCTCGAGAACGGACGACAATGCAATCTCTTCGACAGACGCTATTATGAAATTGAATATTACGAAACTGCAATGGCGTATGCCGCACGTGAGCGTCGAAGATTTACGAAAACTTGAGCTACTGCATCTTCTTGAGAGTGGAACCCCCCTACAGATGAGTTTCCGAGGATGGGATTTGTACGAGTATCCCACACTTCAAGAAACTACGAATCACACTTGGTCCGTGAAAACTGCGATGCAGCTGGAAAAACCTCGCTACGTGATATTGCTGTTACAAACTGATCGTAGAAATAAGCCTACTGCTGATCCAAGCAAATTCGATAATTGTCAATTGACCAACGCACGTCTTTATCTCAACTCCGACTCATACCCCTATGATAATTTAGATATAGATTTTAACAAACATCGCTATGCTGCGCTATATGATATGTACGCTAAATTCCGAAAATCTTACTACGATAGCGAAGAAGCTCCGATGCTCAATATCAATCAATTCAAGGAACAGGCCCCCATGGTAGTTATAGATTGTTCGCGTCAAAATGAATCACTCAAAAATGCTCCAGTTGATATCCGTTTAGAGTTTCAATGTAACGTCAACGTACCTGCAAACACTACAGCATATTGCCTTATTCTACACGATAAAATTGTTGAGTACAGTCCTCTGACAAACATGGTTAGGAAGATCGTGTGAAAAGAGGGGAGGATCTGTATATAATGCCGCTGCACCTGAAGAGCCTTTGAGATATTCACAGGAACAGTATGGGTGCTATGTATATCGATATTCAAGGTTTTACTAACTCCGATGAGATCTTTACAGTGAAGGAAATCGCCATATTACGCGATAATAATAAATTTCAACATTTCATCTTCGCCCCACCACATCCGTGGTCAGTTCTGTCTCGAGAATCTCGAAATCAAGCGATGGAGAGTAAAAGTACTCACGGATTCAATTGGACTGATGGCTATATACCGTACGAAAAACTTGGAATATGCATTGAACCGATCATCAAAAATAGAACCGAAGTGCTTCTGGTGCTGAACAAACCCATGCAACTATTAGTGAAAAAACTGTTCGACGTGGATTCGGCGTATATATCAAAATTAATGTATTTAAAACCGCTCTCAAACCTGCAGCCTAGATGCGAGTGCCACTTTGGCACGTGTGCGATAGAAAATGTTTTTTCAATGCGTGCAAGGTGTGGATCAGGTGTTGAATGTAAAGGAAATCATTTTGAATAAAAAATCACATTTATAACAATTGTATTTTTATTATTACTCCCCATTATATCATTAATTCAATATAATATTATAATTTTTTTATTCAATCATTAGTCATCATGGTTACGACCGAAATAACTAATCACGCTAACGTACACACTATCAACTTACATTTTTTTTTCAAGAAAATCCTGATGGGATTATCGTCTGAGAATTTAAACGATCATGAAATTTTGTGTCGAATCGCGGTTTGGACGTGAATGCGCTAGCGTGATTAAGTATTAAAGCCAAAGTGAATATCGAGGTTTGTAGAGGATGTTTCCACGAAACACACTTTCCGAACAGGGGCATTCAATTCAGCCGTAATACCTAATCACACTAACGCACGCACTATCAAACCTTGATGGGATATCAACTTATATTTTTTTTCAAGAAAATCCTGATGGGATTATCGTCTCACAATTTAAACGATCATGAAATTTTGCACCGAATCACGGTTTGGGCGTGAATGCGCTAGCGTGATTAAGTATTAAAGCCAAAGTGAATATCGAGGTTTGTAGAGGATGTTTCCACGAAACATACTCTCCGAACAGGGACATTCGATTCAACCGTAATACCTAATCACACTAACGCATGCACTGTCAAACCTTGATGGCATATCAACTTATATTTTTCAAAAGGTATCGAAAATTTGAAAAGCACATTTAATATGGTGTGGAGTTTGCCGGAGAAGTTCTCTTGAGAATAGTATCGGAAGTTTGAAAAACTTCATTCAATGTTCCTCGAGATGTACCGATAATGATGTGCAGCTTATCGGAGAACTTCTGTTGAGAATTATCTGCAATCAAAAAAAGCTTCGCGTTAGAATTGTTCATTATACCTATTTCGTGATATGGGCTGGATAAAAAATACTTACAAGAATTAATTCGGCTGTTCCAGATCGATTCGAACTGCTTATCTCGCAGATTCAAAAAACGTTCGGCAGTGATACTCCCAGGACTGAATCATAACAATGGAATGTTGTTAGGTACAATTCGATTGGAATGAATGAGAGCGTGATGGATTTTACCTTTTCGTTACCCATTTTTTCTCACACTTATTGAAGATTGAATACTTTTTACCCCGGATTGCTCGATTCACGGTTAGTCACTTGTCGTCGATAATGATTGAATACTTTTTGCGACACAACGGTCAGTCAGTTGCCATCGATATTTGACGCTTGAGGACTTGAGACTGGGTTTATATCAATTTCAATCCCACCCATGCCTACAGATTTTATCAATGGGGTAGTGTTACCGTATTTCCGTGAAAATATATAAGATATTTTTACGCTGGCGAGACTACAGGATCATACTTCATACTTATACCGCTTACCCTCGATTCTCGTGAAGGGGTCGTCAATCTCTGAATCGGCGGTGGGAACTTTCCAGCGGAAATGCTGAGTGTGTTCGGACATTGACTGCTCTCAATCTTTCAGATACTGATAACCACATTGTTGCGGGGTATATAATCGAGGAATTTCCATTATTCAATATCAGTTACAATGTATCACGCCGTTACTATTGTCATCGCCGTCGTGCTGGGGTGTATTGGGGCTGTGCCCCTCAACCCGAAAATTCAAATAAACTCCTCAGTAACGTTAACCGATTTCGATCGGTTTATTGACGCCTTATTCTCAAATTCATCCATGTTCTCAAATTCGTCCATACAATTGCCGAGATTGGTGCGAGATGCTGAAACGACTGGGACGGGTCTGGGGGGGACGATACGCGCACATTTTAAGACCCCTCAAGGGATCATCTCCGATTTCTCGTACGAACACCGTGCCGAGCCGAGTAAGTATAACTTTTTTAAAAAATCACAATGAAATTATTTCATACATATTTAAAAAAAACACCTGCTACTCAAGCAACCCCAGCGCCTACAACCACTACAAACACGACTCCAGTGCTGACAACAACGACAACAACAACAACGAGTAAGTATAGCTTTTTTTCAAAAATCACAATGAAATTATTTCATACATATTTACAGGAAGAACTGCTACTCCAGCCCCCGCGCCGATAATCGTAACCGAGACACCTACAATCACAACTCCAGAACCCCTCGCAACGACGACGACAACGATGATGACGATGATGGAACCGGAAGTAACAACCGTGGCTTCCATCGTATCAATGATACAGTCAGACATACGTGAGTAAATTTCATCTTTTTATATACTTCCATTATTTTAAACTATGATGAAAATGATGTGAATATTTCAAAATTTAGCGCAGCCTAAAAACGACTTGATGGTGTGCATGGACTTATGTGCACACCATCTGAAAGATAGAAACAAACGTGAGCATTATCTGAATATTCACTTTTATGAAGTAATTTCAATTTTTATCGGTTCAAAAATATTTTTCATTGTTTGTTACAGAGGAAGCGTCCATACCCGCAGTGTGAAGGTGGGACGAATTCACATCACACCTGCAGTACAGAGGTGGTGTGACATGTTTAATAGTAGTGTGTGATGTATATGTAATGGGTGATAAATAAAGAATCACATTTATTGGAACAATTATATTTATTATTAAAACTATACATAATTTATAAATTGATTATTATATTGATGGGTGATAAATAAAAATCACATTTATTATTAAAACTATGCATAATTTATAAATTGATTATTATTACTATAAGTATATATGTAAGATTCAGTTTTTTTAATTTTTTATACTCTATTCTGAGTCTTTGAGGAGCGCTCCGATAGCTGACGTCACCATGTCGGTATCAATCGGCGATTCAGCATCATAGTGTTCATGAGACTTCAGAAATGTGCTCGCCTCTTTTTCATTGAAATTATTTTCGTCTAACGCCTCTGAGAGGTCTTCGAGACATTGCTCGTAGGTCTCCTTCACCAGAGGCATACGTTCGGTTAGGTTTTGATGCGCGATCTTGATATTCTGGACACAGTCCTCCAAAGAATTGTGGGTCGACTGCATCATGGAAACTCTGCTGTTTTCACCTCCGCTTGTGTTGAGGAACGTGACCGCAGCCTTGTTGTGCATTTTACTGCAAATTATCTGGACGGATCCGTTCAAATTTAGAGGCATGATAAATTCTTCTGTATCCATTGGGGTTCGCCCCGTATTGAAAAATTCGTTAAGAAGTACATGATTGGCACGCCAGGTCTGCCAAGCGTCATAATTGAACTGCACACAGCGGTTCTTGCAATTGTCCGATATGACAATCATTATTTCGCACCCTCCACCAATCGCCACCCCAATCTCTACGGATTTCGCACCATTCTTGGTCAACCTCCACTTTTTTATCAATACCATTGGGCGATATTCGCCCAACGAAACAATGGATGCAACTGATTGCGAACACGGTTGAGGACCAAGTTTAATCATTTTCTTCCCCGAATAACTCGGATTTTGGAAAGGACGCTTGCCACTGGACGATGTGTTTACAGTTTGAGATGTCATGGTTGATGGTAGTTTACGTTAGAATGATTTCTTAGATGAATCGGACTCTACTACTACACACTGTTCGAAGATTCCAGGTTTTATACCTTCAACCCCTCCACCTGACATTGTACGAATAATTAAATATGGTAAAAAATAATTAACCCTAATCGAGACCTGTACGAGGTGGGCTTTCACAAGTTGGAATATACTTTGTAATAAATTTTCATTACCACTTGAAAATGATTATATTTCAGATGTAAGCTTTACCCGCTAATTTGGTAGCTCCTTCAAGTGCAAACGAATAATGATCTCTTCACCGCGACGCGGAGTGTGATGTTATCGATGACGCGGGGGCTTATAGGCAAATAAATCACATGACTCGGTGATTCGGATACTTTAAACCCTGGCGGTACATTCATGGAGAATTCATGAATCGTGATAAAAATATCACACTTCATAAATTCTCTCGAAGGTTGCTGAAATAACTATACGCAACTCTGTTACAGTCCGTAATCGGAATAAAAAATAATATACACCGACAAGTCAAGGACTAGAAAATGATCATATTTCAGATGTAAGCTTTACCCACGCGCGCGAATATAATTCAGTGAGAGAGAGAGAGAGTGAATTATCGGGATAAAAATATCACACTTCAATAAATTCTCTCGAAGATCGCTGAAATAACTATACGCAACTCTGTTACAGTCCGTAATCGGAATAAAAAATAATATACACCGACAAGTCAGGGACTATAAAAACATATGAAAGAGAAACTGGAAAAATCTTGAGGTCGTTGACTGGTTACCACCCACAAATAACTATACGCAACTCTGTTGCAGTCCGTAATCGGAATAAAAAATAATATATGGGTACACTATATCGTCAATTGTCTACGTCTACAGACCGCTCACACCGTTCAAGAGAGAATATAATATGTAATAAATTTCGATTACCACTTGAAAATAATCATATTTCAGATATACGCTTTACCCACGCGCGTATGATTCAGCGAAGGTCGCTGAAATGACTACCAGTTACCAGTCGTTGGTACACAGATCACCATATAAGATATTTAGATTGTTTAAGATACGTACACGCTTTGAAAGCAGGATCCGACAAGTCAAGGCCTATAAAACATATGAAAGAGAGAAACTGAAAAAAATCTCGAGATCGTTGACTGGTTACCAACCGTTGATACATGTATATTTATCACCATATAAAATATTTAGATTGTTTAAGATACGCACACAATTTGAAAGCAGGATCCGACAAGTCAAGGCCTATAAAACATATGAAAGAGAGAAACTGAAAAAATCTCGAGGTCGTTGACTGGTTACCAACCGTTGATACATGTATATTTAGCTCCCATGGTCCAGAAAGACACCGTGGTTCTAGACCAGGCTATTTACCCACATCACATTTCAGTTGGTCCAGAACCCACATGGTCTACAACCCACATCACATTTCAGTTGGTCCAGAACCCACATGGTCTAGAACCCACATCACATTTTGGTCCAGAAACCGCTGAAACCGCTTGGTCCAGAAACCACATGGACTAGAACCCTCCTGACCTCACTACTGACGTATGTTCTCAACACAGATACTCTTTACATTTGAAAAACTTCTTTTTAAAACCGCGACTTTTATCCACCCAAAGATGTATCATTACCATTTTTGGACTGAAAAAATAAAAAAATAAATAAAAATTGAATTCAACTGGTCGGTTACAAGGAGTAATAATTCGATCAAATACTCACTGTGCGAAAAATGAGATGTGTTGAAAATTGGTTGTTCGAGTGAGTGATGAATGATTTTTGAAATGTACACATTTTATTCTTGTCACAGTGAATATTTGATCAAATCGTTATTTCTCGTAACCGACCAGTTGAATTCAATTTTTGGTGGAAATATTTAAAAAATAAGAAGAAAAAATAGAAAAACTCAGTAAAAAGTTGGAAAAAGATCAATATCTTAGGCTATTCTTGCAATACAAAATCCTTCTTTCCAATTTGCCAGAAAAAAAACATGTTTTCATAAGAATTTTTACCTATACAGAGGTGTACCCCCGTCCAGCGATAGTTGTAAATTGAAAGTTGTTTCGATTGGGTCGAGTCAGGTTACAAAAAAAAGGGGGCCAAAACTTCGTTTTCTCTTGCACTACAATGTGTCAGTACAGAAGATAATTGAATGATTAAACGAACTTACCTAAGTGAAGTTCTATCATAATTGTATGTAGCGCCTCTTCCTCAAGATCAAATGGTAGTACCCCTACTTTACGCCGGTGTCGCCACATATTCAAAGTCACTCGAAAATCTCCATGACGTGACCCTGACTTCATTTCTTCAAAGCTTTGCCGTAACTCAGGGTTCTTCTATATCACTATAGAAGTGGGTAATTTTTGGGTGGGACTGATCTTGAGGAAGAGGCGCTACATACAATTATGATAGAACTTCACTTAGGTAAGTTCGTTTAATCATTCAATTGTATTTCGCGCCTCTTCCTCAAGATCAAATGGTAGATGTTTAAAGTTTTTTTTTTTCTTTTTTTTTTTACGGCAACTGGTTCAATAAAGAATGGGACCATAAATTGAACAAATATTTATATGTGTTTATTTATGACAAGAATAATAATTGGAGAAAAAAGGAACTTTACAATCAAACTCTTTGGTTCGTCCTTTTTTTTTTTATTCTAATATCGAATTTGCAAATGCCCGTTTGTCTCGTATGACCTGTCGGTCATAGAAAGTGGCAAATGTAGTGGACCCCTCAGTCCATCCCGCGGTTTTTCTTATGTCATCAATGCTGACTCCTCCCCTTTTCGCGGCAGACGTAGATGCATGACGCGTACTGTGCGCCGCAAAATCTGTGTATCTATTCCGCTTTTACTTAGAGTATTTTTCACCCAACGACTTAAGGTTTGGGTTGAGATAGCTTTATATGGTTTTTTAAAAGAGATGAATAGGTGAGACTCTGACTATCTTAAGCTACGAGTTCTTTCTAGATATGCCTCTAAAGCGGTTGCAGCGCAAATAGTTTTGTCTTTGGGATAGAACGGCAAAACTAGTAAGGGCTGCTGCTTATTTACTCCGGAGGTCTTGATCTTGTCCGGTATTTTTATTTCAATAGCGTCCTCGGTCTTTTCTATGTTATCTATTTTTATAAGAGAAAGAGTTTGCATACGATGTCGGGTCCTACTATTAGAGATATGGCTGACCGAAGGGAATTCAATGATCCATATGAGGCCCCGTTCTTGTATTCGTTCGTCAGAAATTCCAAAATTTCAGTAAACGAGCTTGTGTAGGGATTCAGAGATCTTTGTGAACAAAAATCCCACCACTTTTTCAGGGAACAATTGTACTGTTTTATAGAAGAGTTGCTCAAGGAAGATATCAAGATCTCTATAGAATCTTGTGGTACGCCCTTCAGCTCGAATGCCTTCCTGATAGTACTGCGGCAATCAGTGTAATGTTCCGCCACAGGGGGTGAGGATCCCTGTTTGAAGAAGACAACAGATTAATATCTGGCTTGAAAAAGACCTTTTCCGAAATTATCATAGAGTGAAGTAACGGATACCAGGCTTGTGCCGGCCAGTCTGGAACCACTACAATTCCCTTGGAGCCTTCACTTTTCATCTTTTGCAAGACTCTCAAAATGATAGCAAACGGTGGAAAAGCATAGAAGAAATAACTCTTCCATGACAAGGTAAAGGCGTCAACCGCCAGACTGTTAGGGTCTCTGATCCACGAAATGTATCTTTGGCATTTTGTGTTCACTCGGCTAGCAAATAGATCTATTTCAGGTTTTCCTAGTGTGTAGACTATCTTTTTGAATGCATCGTCTGACAATTCAAATTCTGTTTCCGGTTCTAACTTACGAGATTCAAAATCTGCTTCAATATTATCTTTTGAACTTATAAAGGATGCAAAAATCCATATATGGCGTTCCTCGCACCAATCCCATATTGACCGGGCTAGTTTGTTGAGATACTGGAAACGAATACCGCCCATTCTGTTAATATATGATACTGCGGTGGTATTGTCAAGTCGCAAAAGTATGTTACAACGTTTTAGGTTCTTAGCGAAACATTGCAACCCGAAAAACGCGGTGTTCAGCTCAAGGGCATTAATATGGATTTTCCGTTCTGATTTATTCCAAAACCCGTGAGTTCTTTCTTCTCCGCAGGCAACTCCCCAGCCCGATAAAGAGGCATCCGAAAATATCTGAAGACAGAATTTTGGCGTTTCAAGGGAGTTATTTGTGGAAGAAATATTTTTCTCCCACCAGCTGAAATCAGAATTCAAGTTGTCAGACATGATCATGTTCTTTCCATAATCCTCGTCATTCTGTTGCAAAGCTAAATACTTTTCTCGCTCGAATACTTTTGTGTACCCCCGACCATATTTTACTGCTGGGCAACACGATATCAGAGTTCCTATGAATTCTGAAAATTTCCGTATACTGCAGGTCCTATTCTTTCTAAGACTGATAATGTGCTTTATTATTCTGTCTCTCTTCTCCTGTGGTAACTCAATAGTCATTTTGGCTGAATCAAAAATGAAGCCCAAGTATTTGCACCGTTTTTCTGGTGTGAGTCGACTTTTTTGCTTGTTGATAACAAAACCGAGATTTTTTAGGAGTAAGCAAGTTTTTTCAATATTATTCTGACAATCTGTAAAAGAGTCCCCAATTAACAGAAGATCATCTAGGTAAATCACAGAAAGGTGTCCTTGACTCCTTAATGAAGCCACAACTGGTTTCATGATTTTGGTAAATACATAAGGGGCTGTACTGAGACCGAAAGGTAAGCAGGTAAATTCGTACAGCTTATGATCGAATTCAAATCTCAACAGTTTTTTGTCTGACTCTGTTATTGGAATTAGGTAATATGCATCCTTGAGATCTATTGTAGCCATATAGCAGTTGGTTGATAGTATCTTCGATACAGTCCTCCAGTCTTCAAGCTTAAAGTGTTCTGTTTTGATGAATTCGTTCAAGTTTTTGAGATTTAAAATCAATCTAAAACTGCCATCTGGCTTTGGTACCAAGAAAATTTTTGACACAAACTGGTCCTTGTGCCAATTACATTGTCTGACTGCCCCCATCGTTTCGAGTTTAGTGATTAGACTCTTGATATTGGAGTACTCTCTCTCCGACCAAACATTTTCATGAGGCTTCGTTTCTTGAAAGATTTGAGATTCGAAAGGAATTTTGTACCCTCTTGTCCATGATAAAATCATAGGATCTGACGTGATCTTAAACCACTCCAGTTGAAAAAAGGTCAGCCGTCCAGCTAATGAACTTACAGATGTTACGCTCGTCTCCTCGAACTGCTCCGGTCCATCTTGTGGCTGGTCTTCTGTTGTGGGCGGGACCAGTATTTTTTCTTGTTCGGTTGATGCCTTGGACCCACCTGACGTCGCTGGCGTTGTGTTGTATCTCGGTCGGCCAGGTGGGGTCTTGACGTTTTTTGGATCCTTGGGAGGAGGCTGGGCCTTTGGTGCAGGCTTCAAATCTTTACAAGATCTTTCCAACGACTTCTTTGTTTGAATCTTTTCGTCTAGATCTTTACCAAACAACCATTCGTCCGGATCAGCTGTGCTTAGAATTTCCTTGAAACCCCCATTTAGGTTTGCCAGAATCAAGGTCTTTCTCGTGTTGGATTCGTCGTGCTGGAGGTCTGCGAGTAGTCTAGCAATGTCGCTGAGTTGTTCAACAAGAGCCAGATTTATCGGACCTTTTCCATCCCCTATTATGACTGACAGGGCTTTTCCAGCGGCTGCGAGACCTGTTGCTATTTTTTCTTGTTTTTCAGCGATACGCTTATCCCTTCTCAAGACTGCATCCTGTAGAGCCTCTTTGCCCTCAGGATTTATCTTAGGTTGATCGCTGAACGTACAGTTTTTTGGTGGTGGATATTTTTTAGTGATCTGTACTCTGTCTTCCTCTGGCAGACCTCTTTTGATTATTTCTTCCCACCTTACAGCCAAGTCCTGGTGTATTGGCGGAGCCAAAGCTCTTTCTTGTACAAAACGTTGTCCGATGACACTCAAAACCTCAGTATCCAGAGTGGTCTCGGCCACTGCTTTACCTGGGGTGTTTCGCAGGTCGACTGTGTCGATCGGTTGAGGTATAATGATCGTTTGACAAGAAGGGCCACCTGTTTCGTTTTGCTGCTGCCCGCTTGGATTGTCATATACGCTGCCAGAGCTGCCAGGTAGATCACTGTCGTAGCGCCTCCTGTTCTCTCTTAAAGCTGTTCGTTCAGCGCTCTGGTCTCTCCTACTTTCTGTTGACGTAGCTGGTCGTTCCACATCCTGGTTTTCCCTGCCTCCGTCTTGGTTTTCTGAATCAGATGTGCTTGTCCTCCCTATCGAACGTAAAGACAATTCGTTAGGATCTTGTTGTTGAGGAACAAAGATCAGCACACGATCCATATAGCGGAATCATAGATCAAAGTAATAACTCTGTCCAACAGGTATAACCTGCCACGTGCCCCATCGCTTTTCAGCGGGATTAAACCAGAGTAATAACTCGGTTAAACAAGTGATAACCTGTACACGTGTCATCGCATTTGGGAATGAGTTTTGACAAAAGTAATAACTCATGTCAAGCAGGTAATAACCTGCAATTGGTGATTTTCCTTCTCGCTGTGTCGCCTATAACAAACGTAAAGTTGACATAACCTCACTTACTGTGTTTACGTTTCCTATGTTTTCCCTTCGACGTTCTGCGTTTTAGCTCTTTCTCAAGCCGTCGCAGTCTCTTCTCAAGATGATTTTCTTTATCTTCGCTCTCCGAAGATGTCCTCCTGCTTCTTTTTGAACTCATTTTCTTGCGAAAATGTTTTGGCACGTGTGGCGTGTCCGGCACAAAGAAAAGGAATGAAGTGAATGGAAATCGATCAAGTCGAGTCAGAGGATGAGGAGAAATAAACAATTAATCCACTCCTAGGTAATTGGGTTTAACGTTTCCACGACCAATCGTCGTCTTCATCAGAAACTGCGGAAAGTTATTTATTAATTAGATTATCGATACATCAAACTTTCAACAAACATGAGTTTGATTGGGACAATGTGAGAATTGTAGACCGCGAAACCCATTGGGGCAAACGTCTCACTTCAGAGATGATTCACATTAACTTGCAAAGCACATCGATCACTCTGAAAGAAGATACCAACAAACTTCATGCTCCTTACAATAATTTACTTCGTAGACTGCGCTCCAAGAGTTGCTCTTAGTTTCTTTAATTTTAAGTTAATCTTCAAGTTTAAGCTAACCTTTCAAATGTACCGGCAGACTGTTATGATCTTGATTCCAACAGCTCGCGACTATCGATTGTCGATAGTAGTATTGATTTCTCGCCACATAGCTCCTCGTTAGTCTGTTGTGTTTACCTTGTCCGGTTCGCACGCACGTCACTTGGATGATAACGGCTTTTCCGATTATTCTTCTGTTTTTAATTGTGTTTTTATTCTGTGACTCCGCTACACTCTCCCCATTTTTACTGCTGACCTAGTACAATGTGCTCATTCAACCGCCTTCTGAAGGTAATCCTTTTATTACAGTGATTTGAGTCCAAAACTTACGTTGTCCTCACTTTCATTACAGTCCGACCGCCGTTATCACTTGTGTTTGTCATTATAAGACGTACCCATACTTCTGCTTTCTCGTTTTAAGGTAATTATATATATTGAAATGTACATTCAAAAAACGTCCGTTTTCCGATAATTAATCTAATTAATAAATAACTTTCCGCAGTTTCTGATGAAGACGACGATTGGTCGTGGAAACGTTAAACCCAATTACCTAGGAGTGGATTAATTGTTTATTTCTCCTCATCCTCTGACTCGACTTGATCGATTTCCATTCACTATCAAGATGTCGAGTGATAGAGTCCTTCAAATTAAAGAAAAGGAATGAAGTCAGGGTCACGTCATGGAGATTTTCGAGTGACTTTGAATATGTGGCGACACCGGCGTAAAGTAGGGGTACTACTATTTGATCTTGAGGAAGAGGCGCGAAATACAATATATGTATAACAAGTTGTATGTATCGTCGACACACCGTGAGTAAACGAGAAAAGGAAACAGTCCGAAACCAATGCAGGCGCACGCTTCAGTCGTCCGTCTGTCGGGTGCGTTCGGCAGCGCGAGTAGATATATAAGCGTGCGCTCCTGTTGGTTTCGGACTGTTGCCTTCCCTCGTTTACTCACGGTATACAGGGTGAATTCCTAACGACTGAGGGATCTGAAGTTGTCTGAAATCGAAAATTGAGCTTTTTCACAGGTCGACCAACTTGCCAGAAATTCAACGATCCACAGCAGAATGCAATATGGCGTGACAGATCACGCGAGATCTAACGGAATCTAACCCCGAAAACGGATGATGGAACATTTCTGACACATCGCGATCTATCTAACCTTGAATATTTGAATAGATTGTTGAACCTGAGAGGAGGGACAATTCACACCACCATTCCATACTACAGGGTCATTGGAGATACAGAACGTTGTCCCACCGCCCCCCAGCTTCATAATTATTAACAGAAAACTGTGACGCGGCTGCAATTTGGTCCCATCAATCTTGAAATTGCCTCCGATAAGCCCTGAGAATCAACAGCGGAGCTGAAATTCAGTCTCACGAGTCTTGAACTTGCATCGATGAGCCATAAGAATGAAAAAAGTCCATTTATGTTGAACCTGAGAGTAGATGTTGAGAGTAGAAACAATTCACACCACCATTCCATACTACAGGGTCATTGGAGATACAGAACGTCGTCCCACCGGCCCCCAGCTTCATAATTATTAACAGAAAACTGTGACGCGGCTGCAATTTGGTCCCATCAATCTTGAAATTGCCTCCGATAAGCCCTGAGAATCAACAGCGGAGCTGAAATTCAGTCTCACGAGTCTTGAACTTGCATCGATAAGCCGTAAGAATTAGAAAAGTCAATTCACGTTGAACCTGAGAGTAGGGACGATTCAAACCACCATTCCATACTACAGGGTAATTAGGGATACGAAATATTGTCCTGCGGCCCCCCTAACTCAATAATCATCACCAGGAAACTGTGACGGGGCTGCAATTTGGTCCCATCAATCTTGAAATTGCCTCCGATGAGTCCTGAGAATCAACTGCGTAGCTGAAATTCAGTCTCACTAGTCTTCAACTTGCATCGATAAGCCATAAGAATGAAAAAGGTCCATTTATCTTGAACCTGAGAGTAGATGTTGAGAGTAGAAACAATTCACACCACCATTCCATACTACAGGGTCATTGGAGATACAGAACGTCGTCCCACCGCCCCCCAGCTTCATAATTATCACCAGAAAACTGTGACGCGGCTGCAATTTGGTCCCATCAATCTTGAAATTGCCTCCGATGAGCCCTGAGAATCAACAGCGGAGCTGAAATTCAGTCTCACGAGTCTTGAACTTGCATCGATGAGCCATAAGAATGAAAAAAGTCCATTTATGTTGAACCTGAGAGTAGATGTTGAGAGTAGAAACAATTCACACCACCATTCCATACTACAGGGTAATTAGGGATACGAAATATTGTCCTGCGGCCCCCCTAACTCAATAATCATTACCAGGAAACTGTGACGGGGCTGCAATTTGGTCCCATCGATCTTGAAATTGCCTCCGATGAGTCCTGAGAATCAACAGCGTAGCTGAAATTCAGTCTCACTAGTCTTCAACTTGCATCGATAAGCCATAAGAATGAAAAAGGTCCATTTATCTTGAACCTGAGAGTAGATGTTGAGAGTAGAAACAATTCACACCACCATTCCATACTACAGGGTCATTGGAGATACAGAACGTCGTCCCACCGCCCCCCTTTGGTCCCACCAATCTCTAAATTGCCTTGATAAGCCCTAAGAATCATCAGCGCAGCTGAAATTTTGTCTTATGAGTCTTGAACTTGCATCGCTTGAACCTAAGAATTATCAGCGCAGCTTAAATTTAGTCTTCTGAGACTATTTACACCACCATTCCATACTACTGGGTCATTGGAGATACAGAACGTTGTCCCTAGAGTTTTGAACTTGCATCGTTTGACCCTGAGAATCATCAGCGCAGCTGAAAGTCAGTCTCACAATTTTTTGAATTGCCTCGATAAGCCCCAAGAATCACCAGCGCAGCTGATTGTGAGATTTAGTCTTATGAGTTTCGAACTTGCATCGCTCAGCCCCAAGAATTATTAGCGGAGCTCTGATTGAGTATCAGATGCCAATCAGTCAAAATGTTACTGTTACAAAATGCACAATCAAACGATGACAAAGTACGATGTTATAATATGAAAATCAATAAAAAAAATAAAAACAGAACACTCAATGAAATTCAAAAAATGATGAATTTCATTTTTTAATGTTTGATTTAGTAACATGCGATGCAAAAATAGTTTGAGTCATCCTATTCGAATTCGGCTGGCATCATAAATAGTACGATAATCCAGGCGGCGTTGTGTTGAGTTTCATTTGTTTTCAGATACCTCATTTCAATTTTTGATTCCCTCACGTAATATTAGTTTATCCGTTTCCTTGGTGACCGGCCAAGGAGAACACGAATAATTGACTATCAAGCTAATTATCGCTCTGTTAAAGAAGCGTCATTATAACTTCTTCAGAAATTGTTTATTAATTGTAAACTGAGAGTGAGAGGATCATCAAGTTAGTTTCGTTCCTTACATTCGTTAATTATTTGTTCGTTATTATCGAGTTGTTACTCATTTGCAAGTTATAATAAATAATAAATTAGCTTTATTACATTCGTTAAATATTCGTTTTCTCATTTTCCGAGTTTTCATTATTTATTTAACATAATCAGTTCGTTCGTTACCTCGTTAAAATTATTATACTGAAACTCTAATACTATTCAAATAATACTAATTATAAATACTATCAACTAATCAACTATCAACTGATAAACCACACTCACTATGAACTAATAAACTATTAACCAACAAACTACACTTAGTAGAAACTAATAAACTAATAAACTATACTGTTGAACTATACTATAATACTCAAATAAATTGTAATAATTCCACTTTTTCGCGATGGTACGCTACACGTACACGAGACAGGAGAAACTGTACTGGTCACACATGTATTTTGCGGGTGAAACTATTCCACGAATTGTGGACCACTTCGCAGCGGAATTTCCGGACCGTCCAGTTCCTTGTGAAAACACTGTTAGAAATGCAGTTACGCTACTCGAAGATGGAGAGGCCGTCAATCCAATCGGCGTAATACATCCCAGGCCCAATAGATCGCTTCCATTCGAAACTGAACTCGATATTGTACTGATGTACCTGCACGACGATGATCTGAGTACGAGGATTGTTGCGCAGGAGCTCGGCGTCGCCCAGTCGACCGTACACAAGGTGCTCAAAAAGCATCACAACCGGGCGTACAAGATTCACCTGCAGCATCAATTGCCTCGAGATGGTGATGCATACAATAGAATGGTCTTCTGCGAAGACATGAGTCGTCTCATCGACGAGGACGAGGGACAGCTATGTCGCAGAATCTGCTTCACCGATGAGAGCACAGTCCAGCTCTACGGTGCCCCGAATCGGCAAAACAGTAGGGTTTGGGCTAAGGTGAACCCCTACGTGTCTCGAGATGTACGATCGCAGTATCCCCAGAAGGTTAACGTATGGTGCGGGTTAATCTGCGACGAGCTCATCGGACCGTACTTCTTTGAAGGAAACTTGACGGGCCAGATGTATCTGGAAATGTTGCGAAACCAAATTATTCCCCGGATACGAGCAGTGCAAGGGGATAATGTAAGTATGTCGAACAATAAGCTTCTGGGGTGTCAGGATATTCGTGCGCAAGTTAAGGGGGTATAATACACTGTCGAAATGAATTTGAACACAGGGCTATCGGAGATGGTAAATAAAGATAAAGGATTATACTGACACCAGTGAAAGTATCCCTTCGATCATATTCCTTCCGATCCTTCGATTGTGACTCCAGCTTTCTGCCCTTGTCCTTCAAAATGCTTCATGTGGCTTCTCAAACAGGACGAAGAAATATATTTCCAGCAGGATGGCGCACCCGCGCATGGAACTTTGGCTGTTCGCCAATACCTTGACCAGCAATTTCCTGGTCGATGGATAGGACGTAACGGACCAATCGCTTGGCCCGCACGATCCCCGGATCTGGCCCCGCCGGATTATTTTTTTTGGGGTCACGTGAAATCTTCACTCTATCGGCGGTACATACCCGACGTTGAAACTTTGAGGTTGAATATTCTTGAAGTTGTCGACAGCATACCCCCTATCCACATCCGAAACGCTGTTGACAGTTTTTACGACCGCTTAGGCTACTGCACGAATATGTATGGCAGGCAATTTGAAAAGTTCCTGAAATAGTAGAAAAACAGTGAGTACTTTTATCAATTGCCAATATGTTGAGGGAAACGTTGGTAAATATGACATTGTACGGGTCACGGAGTAGTAATAAGGAGATACCACTCAAGCAGCATTCGGCTGAAAAGTCGGCCCAGTTTTTGAGGCAGAGTAGAGGCTTTGTCAAGATGCGATTTAAGCGCCTCTTGCGGTCCAAAATCCAAAATATTTTCGGACGTATCTGTGCGGAATCACGTGTAGAATTCCGCCAAGAAGATGTATTTTGTGATTTACTTCCGTGGACTTGGATATTCGGAGATATCTGAATGCCGGTAACAATCGAGTGCAACATGCAATATTAATCGCTAGCTTACCTTATAACCGTAATTCACATTATTCAATATTTTATCAGATATCCTGACTGGAATCCATGGTCCTCCAGCTTGAACGATTCCACGCCCAGAAATCCAATCCCATTGAATGTTCTTCCGGCTCCTCGTATCCTCCATTGAAACCTAGGACCTTAGATAAGACCTAATTATCATCTAAATTGAGATTATTTAATATTGTTTGAAAAGTTCGCTAAAGAAAATCTATCGAGATACAAATCTTACCTTTTTTTTTAATAACCATTCAGGCCCTAATATTTTCATGCCACGTTGTACAACAATTTTGACGTAAGTTATTGTTATCGTATGATGACTCAGTGTCAAATTAAAATTATTTACCTTGAATGTTCAAAGAAATTCCGTTAGAGTAATAATGATGAAGCGCTTACTGATTACTGGATTGATTGAAGACAGCCCTATTAATAGGATTATACTATTTCGATTCCATACGCTACACGATAAGAATGTTCTCAACGGGCATGATTGAAGGCGACGAGCTACTCTTCAATGCTATCCTATCGGCGCGTACGTCTGTACCTCAGAGTGAGTCTACAATGGGGAATCAGTGGGTCGTCGCTACGCATACGCTCTCATCGATAAGATTTTGCTGGGTGACGTTAGAACGTAGGTATATCGAATCCGACCCGCTGGAATCCAACTGTAGACTCAGCGTCAAGCTCCCTGGCTCTGACCTCGAACCGAAGACCGTCACAACCACTGAAATCGTCACAACACAAGATCATCCCCGGGGGTAAAAATCCAAGCTCCTTCCGGTGTTCTTCCCGAGCGTACATACTACGACAAATTTATAGCAACCCATTGTCCCGAGTTATGTTACAAAGATGAATTTTAAACCGGTTTCGATTTTTTTAAATCACCGTCATTGATTTGAATTAGACATTCGCGAATACTCATCATCGCTGTCCCCAGCTGTGATGTGAGTCGTAGTATCTTATGAATAACACGTTACGGATAAAAATTCAGTTATATTCTTATCTTCTGAATGAGAGACTGTTATCACAATGGAACTGGTTGGCTGAGCAACCTAGGTTTCAATTATTTGATGAACAAAATCACAGACAGTGCCTACTGATCTCTATGCTACACATCTATTTCATATCGCCAATGACCCAGTAGTATGGAATGGTGATGCACATTGTCCCTACTCTCAGGTTCAACATAAATTGACTTTTCTAATTCTTACGGCTTATCGATGCAAGTTCAAGACTCGTGAGACTGAATTTCAGCTCCGCTGTTGATTCTCAGGGCTCATCGGAGGCAATTTCAAGATTGATGGGACCAAATTGCAGCCGCGTCACAGTTTTCTGTTAATAATTATGAAGCTGGGTGGCGGTGGGACGACATTCTGTATCTCCAATGACCCTGTAGTATGGAATGGTGGTGTCAATTGTTTCTACTCTCAACATCTACTCTCAGGTTCGACATAAATGGACTTTTTTCATTCTTATGGCTCATCGATGCAAGTTCAAGACTCGTGAGACTGAATTTCAGCTCCGCTGTTGATTCTCAGGGCTCATCGGAGGCAATTTCAAGATTGATGGGACCAAATTGCAGCCCCGTCACAGTTTTCTGGTGATAATTATGAAGCTGGGGGGCGGTGGGACGACGTTCTGTATCTCCAATGACCCTGTAGTATGGAATGGTGGTGTGAATTGTTTCTACTCTCAACATCTACTCTCAGGTTCAACATAAATGGACTTTTTTCATTCTTATGGCTCATCGATGCAAGTTCAAGACTCGTGAGACTGAATTTCAGCTCCGCTGTTGATTCTCAGGGCTCATCGGAGGCAATTTCAAGATTGATGGGACCAAATTGCAGCCCCGTCACAGTTTTCTGTTAATAATTATGAAGCTGGGGCAGTGGGACGACGTTCTGTATCTCCAATGACCCTGTAGTATGGAATGGTGGTGTGAATTGTTTCTACTCTCAGCATCCTCTCAGGTTCCATATGAATTGTTTTCTTATTCTTACAATATCGATGCAAGTTTCAAGACTCGTGAGACTGAATTTCAGCTCCGCTGTTGATTCTCAGGGCTTATCAGAGGCAATTTCAAGATTGATGGGACCAAATTGCAGCCCCGTCACAGTTTTCTGTTAATAATTATGAAGCTGGGGGCCGCAGGACAATATTTCGTATCCCTAATTACCCTGTAGTATGGAATGGTGGTTTGAATCGTCCCTACTCTCAGGTTCAACGTGAATTGACTTTTCTAATTCTTACGGCTTATCGATGCAAGTTCAAGACTCGTGAGACTGAATTTCAGCTCCGCTGTTGATTCTCAGGGCTTATCGGAGGCAATTTCAAGATTGATGGGACCAAATTGCAGCCGCGTCACAGTTTTCTGTTAATAATTATGAAGCTGGGGGGCGGTGGGACGACGTTCTGTATCTCCAATGACCCTGTAGTATGGAATGGTGGTGTGAATTGTTTCTACTCTCAACATCTACTCTCAGGTTCAACATGAATTGACTTTTCTCATTCTTACGGCTTATCGATGCAAGTTCAAGACTCGTGAGACTGAATTTCAGCTCCGCTGTTGATTCTCAGGGCTTATCAGAGGCAATTTCAAGATTGATGGGACCAAATTGCAGCCCCGTCACAGTTTTCTGTTAATAATTATGAAGCTGGGGGGCGGTGGGACAACGTTCTGTATCTCCAATGACCCTGTAGTATGGAATGGTGGTGTGAATTGTTTCTACTCTCAACATCTACTCTCAGGTTCAAGATAAATGGACCTTTTTCATTCTTCTGGCTTATCGATGCAAGTTGAAGACTAGTGAGACTGAATTTCAGCTACGCTGTTGATTCTCAGGACTCATCGGAGGCAATTTCAAGATTGATGGGACCAAATTGCAGCCCCGTCACAGTTTCCTGGTGATGATTATTGAGTTAGGGGGGCCGCAGGACAATATTTCGTATCCCTAATTACCCTGTAGTATGGAATGATGGTTTGAATCGTCCCTACTCTCAGGTTCAACATGAATTGACTTTTCTAATTCTTACGGCTTATCGATGCAAGTTCAAGACTCGTGAGACTGAATTTCAGCTCCGCTGTTGATTCTCAGGGCTTATCGGAGGCAATTTCAAGATTGATGGGACCAAATTGCAGCCCCTTCACAGTTATCTGTTAATAATTATGAAGCTGGGGGGCGGTGGGACAACGTTCTGTATCTCCAATGACCCTGTAGTATGGAATGGTGGTGTGAATTGTCCCTCCTCTCAGGTTCAACAATCTATGCAAATATTCAAGGTTAGATAGATCGCGATGTGTCAAAATAATGTTCCATCATCCGTTTTCGGGGTTAGATCTCGCGTGATCAACCAATTTCCCATCGCGAACGTGTAACGATTCATTCGGAAGGATCTGCACAGCCAGTAGGCAGATTTATTCCAATATTCAAGGTTAGATAGATCGCGATGTGTCAGAAATGTTCCATCATCCGTTTTCGGGGTTAGATTCCGTTAGATCTCGCGTGATCTGTCACGCCATATTGCATTTTGCTGTGGATCGTTGAATTTCAGGCAAGTTGGTCGACCTGTGAAAAAGCTCAATTTTCGATTTCAGACAACTTCAGATCCCTCAGTCGTTAGGAATTCACCCTGTATATCTGTAGAAGAAAGTAAGTCCATAGCCTGTGTCAAATTTTACCTAACAATGTCGACAACCATTGTAGAAATCGTTTGTCTCATAGGATTGCCAAGTGTATGTGTTGAAATGTTGTCCAAATGAACAAAGGTATTCATGGTAGGGAAATCAAAGCATCGAACGAAGAAAACTATCACTCTTTTTCGATGTCCGATTTGACTTAATCGACGCACCTCTCAATTTAACGTTGTCCAGTTACTTTTTCCGATGGAACAATAGACGTAAACAGGGTGTCTACATCCTTGAAAAACCTGGAAGTCCTGGAAATCTCAGGGAATTCTTTTTTTTCCTGGAATATACTGGAATTCTCAGGGAATATTGAGTTCACTCAGGGAATTTTTCTGAAAGTGATCAATTGGAAATAAAATTCTGCAAATTCAAAACCCGGATTGAATTGCAATAAAAAAAAATCTAGTATATTTTGCGAAATAATAATAAAAATCGTATCTCGACACACCTGGAAAAATAGAAAAAAATAGCCTGGAATATCCTGGAATTCTCAGGGAATTTTAGATCCTTGCTTGAGTAGACACCCTGGTAAATTGTTTGATATTTCTAGGATTATGTCTCAGATACTGGCTCTCGTATACAACAACTACAATTTTGGAATTTCTTTGTAACTTGATTTCACTTTACAGATGTCACGGCACGAGTACAACTTTGTCTTCGCATACGACGACTTTGCTTGCCACGCCGCAGCATATCCATCGGTTTCTAGTATACCGAAGTTTTACGCCGATGTTCTGATACGTGTTCCGAGAGGCACGGGAGATTTGGAAAGGAATGCGTAAGATGCAGAGTGCAGAAAGAGTTGCTACCCTGGCAATCATCGGTGGTCTCGAAAGCACTAAAAACAGGAACGATTGGAGAATTAGGTTACTTATACGAAAACGTGGAGACTTCAGGGACTTTTAGGTTCTTTCGGAAAGTCAGACTTAATTCCATGAGAATTCCTTGAGTTAGTCCCCAAGAGTACATTTGATGAGTGCAGTTTGCATACCTGTATTATCGTTTGATTGATGATCCAATAATGAAAAATTATTTCTCTGATATTCCTCAAAATGAGAGAAGATTTTGATGATGCAATTCGTGACGACAGCACGAGAAAATGAATGAGAAAAATGGTCTGTTTGGGCGATCGAACGTTTCGGTAGAACAAAACATGCTTATTTTCGAATTTTCGATCAATTTTAGTATTAAAATACTCAAATTTCGACCAACGCTCTGTTGGATGACAACTTGGATTTCTCATGAAGTTTCGTATTTAAGTTAGTATTACACAAAAGTGAAGAACTAATGGATTCACGAAAGGGACTGCTTTTTTTTCTTTCATTGTTAAACTTACATAAAGTGGGAAAAGACTCCAGGGTTGTTACAGACCTTGTTTCATCGCAGTCGCAAAGCATTTGATTCAAAGATCGTGAAGATGGCTTGTAGAAATGAAATATCGTGTGAGCTCTCAGAGAATAATCGACAATTAAATTTATTCTCTCTTCTCATCAAGATTTTCTGTTGCAACTTTTCTATGAAATGTAAGGCAATTATCAATTTTGGTATTGCACCAGCTGTAAAAAAAAAAAAAAAAAACAGCGACTGAGAGTAGAGATACTCGCGAATTCCGTGGTAAAACACAGAACTCTTCCAAGTTTTCCAACTTGATTGAAAAAATGTGAAGGCTTTTTATAATTGGTTCAAGTGATTGAAATGTATTATAAATGTAAGGAAATTATCAATTTTGGTATTGCACCAAGTTCTCTAACTTGATCAAAAAATGTGACGATCATTTATAATTGGTTCAAGTGATCGCAATTTATTGTAAATATCGGAAAATTCCAAGTTTTGGTGCAGCCTCAGCTGTTGGAATACAACAATAGAGAATAGAGATATTCTAGTTGTACCAAATCTGAAAAAATGTAACGACTATTTATAATTGGTTCAAGTAATTGAAATTGATTATAAATGCTAAGCAATCATCAGTTTTGGTATTGCACCAGCTGTAAACAAACAGCGACTGAGAATAGAGATACTCGCGAATCCTGTGGTAAAATACAGAAAAAATGTGACGATTATTTATAATTGGTTCAAGTGATTGAAATTTATGATAAATGTAAGGCAATTATCAATTTTGGTATTGCACCAGCTGTAAAAAAAAACAGCGACTGAGAGTAGAGATACTCGCAACTCCTGTGGTAAAACGCAGAACTCTTTCAAGTTCTCTAACTTGATCAAACAAATGTGACGATTATTTATAATTGGTTCAAGTGATCGCAATTTATTGTAAATATCGGAAAATTCCAAGTTTTGGTGCAGCCTAATCTGTTGGAATACAGCAATAGAGAATAGAGATATTCTAGTTGTACCAAATCTGAAAAAATGTAGCGACTATTGTAACACGCTTTCGGGGTTGTTTGGAAACCAACCCCGTCCACAATGCTAGCAAAAGAAGCCGAAACCCAACGTGGATGACGGGACTTAAATTAAGTAAAGAGAGATTTGGGCGCCAAGTTCCTTACGGGAACTAATCGCCGCGTTTCCGCGGGGATGAGGGAAGGAAATAGGGGTTGAAGGAGAACGGAGGCCGGCTGGACAGTATTTGGTAGAGGGGAACGTGGGGGCGAAGATAGAAGACCCTGTAGTTGTTGATGAACAATTAATAAAACGTTTATTCAAGAAAAGAAGGGCGTTAACAATCCCTTCGAGATGCTAGGCGATCTCGAGGGTGGAAAACAGATCTGGGCTAGAAGAGCCAACGAAGAGATATCATACACTATATTAGATCCTATTTACAAGACGGCCGCTCGACTCGACTGGACACGAGCCAGGAGGAGGGCGAGGGGACGGAGGGGAGCGGTACCGGGCGTCAGCGGGATCGCACAGCGGTCTGTGGATTCACGGCAGCTGACTCGCAGCGGTGAGTGCGCGCGATCCCTGCGCAGACCACGTAGCGTACTCGTCTCGACGGGGACGACGGCTACAGCACTGGATCGCGCTCAACTCACTCGATCGAGGTTTACGGTCAGTACGGTAGAGCGGGATAATATCGGACGAACACAGGAAATCGACAAGATTCAAACTACCGCCTACGGCGAACCGTAGCTCGGCGACGGTTGAATATCGGGCGTGCGCGGTGACTCTGCGCACCACACGTAGAGCGTGAGTCTCAACGGGGACCACCTCTACAGGCGCGAATCACACGGGCACGCACACATGAACACACACGAGAAAAATTCAAATAGAAATGGTAAAAAGACGGTATCGGGACTCGACCGTTCGCGGAGGCGCGTGCAGGTCGGGATTCCGAGGGTAGGGGGTAAAGAGCTGAAAATACAAGCGATGCGAGAGACAGAAAAGCAGGCAAGAACGATCCTAGCGGATCTAGGATACTTTCCGTCACGCAGGTCTCCTCGTCTCAGGCTCCAACGGTCTTGGCGGTAGTCAAGCCCACCTAGACAAAGTTATTAAGGTTTCTCGCAACGCAGGGGGTGAAAATATGAACGAAAAAGATCCTACCTTGGATCGTCGGTACACAGGGTATTCCAAAAGTGGCGTGGCAATGTCTTTTTGGGGCACACAACACACTTGGGAACGGCGGTCAGATGAGACGCCGGTCGCGGCACGTGCCTGCGGTCCGGCGGGCGTACTTCTCCGGGGCTCACGGGTTCACTGGGTTGCGTAGGAGGGCACTATTTAGGGTGCACTTGGGCACAGAGGGCACTTGGGCACTTGAGCACTTGGAGACCTGTTGCTTGCTCGAAAACCAAGGTGGAAGCTCTCTAGGCAGATTTTGGCAAAGATGGCTAGACTCGTCTTCCCCGCGCCCGTTCGTAGGTCAGCGGGGAAGCGGGGTGAGGTCGCTCCTTGCTCCAGTGAACCACGTGACCCTTCGATACATTTCCTAATTCTATGCGCGTTACCGAGAGTCGCGCGAGGATATTTGCAGTCCTTCCGCTGCGTTGACGGGTGCCATAACGGGCAAGCTATTTGCCACGTTACAACACCCCCCCGCGAAACGGAAGGTACGGGTTCGCAGAGGGCGTACGCTTCCGCAGCATCCGTCTACGCCGATTACCATGTACGAAAAAGGGAAAAGAAAGAAAAACAGAAAAACGACAAGAAAGAATGCCTAGGGGATAGCATGCGGTTCGGTGATCGTCGCAGGGGGTGTGCGTCCACGTTGAAGGTACCTTAACATCAGGGGTTCCTCGCGCAATCCTCGGCTCGCGAGGGGGGTCTGGGGACGGTACCTTAATCCTACGACCTGGGGCTCGCTCTACCCGCTGGGAGGAGCCGCGCCAGGTTTTCGTGAATCCGCGTATCTTACGAACTAGGGTCGCGAAGAGCGCGTATCTTATGCACTAGAGACAATAAAGGGAATGAAAAGAAGGGATAAGTTCCGCGATGGCGCGTATCAACTAAAACTTTTACAAAAAAAAGAAAAGGAAGGAAAGAGAAAAAAAATGAGAGAAAAGAAAAAAAAACGCAAAAGGATAGGTCAAACTATCGCGGATCGCGGAAGGCGTACCGGATGGCCGCTACCATGGCGCGGACCATCGCCTCGTCCGGCTGGGGAGCGAAATCGAACCGCGGTGAGGGTCCGCGATAGTATCCGGGAAGCGGCGCCGGGTCATACTCGGTGTGTCACGGTCTAGGCTCCTCGTGTAGGAACGCCGGTACTGGCGCGGGGGGGTACTCTTGGTGTCGCGGGTACACGGCGGTCGTCGCGTATAGGGGCTCGGGGTACGTCGGTGGAGGGTGCTCTCTGGGGTAGGATTCCCTCTCTCGCCAAGGTCCTCCGAGGATCGTGGAGTCGTGCTCCGCCTGTTAGGCGAAGTACGCGCGAGCCCAGATGTCCCGGTGAGTCGGGCACGTACGCACAGTGTAGCCCCTCCAGCCACACACGGAACAGTGTATGCCCGTGGGGGCTGGACACCGGTTGTACCTGTGGCCGGGTCGCTCACACGCCCAGCACAGTTTGGAGTCGGCTGGTGGAGGACTCGCGGCCGGCAGACGATCGCGGGGGCGTACGAGAACGGCCGGAGGGGTTCCCTCTGGTCGCGGACGAGACGAGGGTTCGGCCAGGCTGGCCGTCGGCTCGGCCGCGTACGGCCAGTCCAGCAGGCTCGGGATGGACTCGCGGCGGCGCGTGGATTCTCCTCTCCCGTCGCGTGAATGCGATCGCGGATACTCCCCGTAGAGTTCTCGGTAGTCTCGATTCGCGAGGTGCGCGGGTCCTAGGAAGGACGAGACGCTCCGGGTCTCCAACGGGTCGACAATGGACGGCGAGTATGGTCGTGTCGGCCGCCTGCGTCGGCGAGATCTCCTGCCGCGAGCGCGTCTGGTTCTAGAGTGTCGGAGGGGACCTTCGTCGTCGAAGGTAATACCTACCTCCTCCGGTACGATCAGAGGCCTCGGGTGTGGGGTCGGCGGTGGGTCCACGAGCGCGGTCACGGGGTCTACCTCTCGCTCGCCCCATCCGTCGCGCGTGCGGAGCGGAGGACTCAGGTCCACCTCCATTGGTGTCGGTCCCGGGAGGGCGTCGTAGCCCGTCGTCGCGAAGGGCATTTCGAGTCGGCGGCACATCGGTGAAGTCGCGATCGCGGGACTGTGAGGGCGGCGCAGTGGGGTTGCGCGAGCGTGCGCGATCGCTAGCGTGGCGAGGCGGTCTGCCGCGTCTTCGGTGTCCCCCGGAGGTCTCGCTGCCTGGTCCAGGTCCTGGTCGGAACTGGGCTTCTCCGTCGGGGAGGCTGGGGGAGTTGCTAACAGTTGGGCCTCCGTCTCGTCTGCTAGTCTCCTCTCCTCGGCCGTCAGGTCTCGGTGGAGTAGAGCCTCCAGCTCCCGCTGGTGTCGATCCTGGCATGACGTCCAGCTCTGGCGCCGCACCCTCGGGGCGATTCCCAGCATTGGGTAAGTGACCCGATCGACCAGGTCCGTGGGTTCCAGGCCCACCGTCGGCGACATCGTGCGGGGCTGTTGGGGTCGACACCCTCGGACTCGAGGGCCTCGCAAGTGCCTCATCCTGCACTTCCTGAAAATTGACGGGCATTAGCAACAATTCTCCGTGCTGGGTATGAAGGGAAAGGGCAGGAGGATCAGGGGGGTTCGGGGTCTCATGCACACTCTCATGCTCGTTCACACTCTCACTCTCACCTTCATCCTCACTCGCGGCGGTACCGGGGGGCGCGTAGTAGGGCTTAAGGTGGTTTATGTGGCTTTTACCGGCGGAATTTCCGTCCAGGTCTTCTAGGGTGTAAACGGTGGGGCTCCTCCTCCGCTTGATCACGAACGGTCCTACGTATTTCGCGGCTAGCTTCGCGGCAAAGTAGTTCGGAGCGGAGGACAGTACCCGTTGACGACGTAAGACTAAATCTCCTCTCGAAAATCGAATATCGCGTCTTCCGCGGTTATAATATTTAACTTGACGCTGGTGAGCGTCTTCGAGATTTTTGCTTACGAAGTCACGGAGAGCATCGAGACGTCGAACGCGATTCTCCCACTCTTCGGTGGAGAGCGGTACAATTTCGGGGGTTCCTTCCTCCTGCCGTCGAACTGTGTTCGGCGGATACAGTTCGCGACCGGAATTAAGGAACGCGGGGGTGACTTTGGTCGAGCTGTGAACCGCGGAGTTCATCGCGAAGCGGAACTCTGGCCGGTGCTGATCCCAGTTGCGATGATCGCCCTCGATATAGGCGCAGATCATCGTCTTTAGCACGCGGTTCACCCGCTCGACAGGATTCGCTTGGGCGTGGTACGGCGGTATGGTGGTGTGATAGATTCCGAGTTCGTTACAGGCCGTGTCGAGTAGTTTGTTCGAAAATTCGGTACCGTTGTCAGTCAGAAGGACTTCAGGGACCCCCCAGCGATAAACTACGAGTTCTTCCAGCGACTGGAGAACGGTTTTCGCGTTGGCTTTCCGTAATGCCCGGCATTCTACCCACTTTGTAAATAAATCTTGGATTACAATCGCGTGAGTAAAACCCTGGCGGGTAGGAGGGTACGGTCCGATGATATCCGCGGCAACGGCGATCCACGGTCGATCAACTACGCGGCGACCCATGAGACCACGAGGTCCCGATTGGTCGACTTTAATCTGCTGACACGTGTCACACAAACGCACGAACTGGGCGACGTCGCGGTACATGCCAGGCCAGTAATAGAGGAGCGCAATTCGCGAGTACGTTTTCTCGATACCTAGGTGACCGGCACACGGGGGGACATGGGCTTCCTCGAGCACGGCGGCTCGACCTTCGAGAGGGAGCACGAGTTTCCACGCGTCGAGATCCGGCAACAAAGGGTCGGAGAGAGGGTCTACGCGATGATAATATAATCTACCGTCTTCTACTTTCCAGTCAGGAAACTGGACAGGCATTTTCTCTACGTTTTCGACGCGACGGCGGTACCACGGGTCTTGGGGTTCTTCCAGGGCTGCTACGGGTTCGGTCACCGGCTCGTAGATTCGCGATAGAGCATCAGGAACGTGGTGCAAAGCACCCTTGCGGTGTACGATGTCGAAATCGTACTCAAGTAACTCCAACGCCCATCTCGCGAGGCGTCCGGTGGGATTCCGTAGGTGGTGTAGCCAACGGAGGCTACTATGGTCGGTAATTACCGTGAAATGATACCCTTCAAGGTAGGGTCGGAACTTGCGGATTGACCAGAGTACCGCGAGGCACTCCCGTTCGGTGACGGTGTATTTCCGCTCAGGATCCGTTAACGTTCGACTAGCGTACGCGATTACGTGCTCTACGCCCTCCACGCTCTGCGTGAGGACAGCACCGAGACCGGAGTCGCTAGCGTCGGTTTGAAGGGTGAAAGGGATCGTAAAGTCGGGACAGGTAAGGGTAGGAGCCGTGATAAGGGCAGTTTTCAGGGCTTCAAACGCTTCCTGTTGTTCCGGATCCCACTGCCAACGCCGGTTCTTCTTTAGAAGACGCGTGAGGGGATCCGATTTTGTCGCGAAGTCTTCAATAAAACGACGGTACCACGAGGTCATGCCGAGGAAACGACGAAATTGTTTCACGGTTCGCGGGGCCGGATAGTCGGTGATCGTGCGGATTTTCTCAGGATCGGCCTGCAGTCCGTCCTTGTTCAAGAGGAAGCCGAGGTATCGGACCTCTGAACAACAAAATTCGCACTTGTCCGGGTTTACGGTGAGTCCTGCCGCGGTGATTTTCCCCAGGACTCGATCTAACCAGCGTAGGTGATCGTCGAAGTCCTGGTTCACGATGATGACGTCGTCGAGATAAACAAATACGTGCGGTTCCATCTCAGGGCCGACGAGGCGGTTCATGAGACGCTGAAAGGTCGCGGGCGCGCCGGACAATCCGTACGACATTCGCTTAAATTGAAGAAGTCCGCGGCCCGGGACGGTAAACGCGGTGATTTCGCGACTCGCGGCTTCCAGGGGCACCTGGAAGTAGGCTTGACTTAGACTGATTTTGGTTATGTACCGGGCTTCACGAAGTTTATCGAGGATGCTGCTCATATACGGGAGCGGATAAGCATCCTTTCTCGCGACTTTATTAACTTTTCGAAAGTCCAGGCATGTTAGCAGAAACTGTCAGTCAGTACCCGTTAGATTCAAAACTCACTTATACCCTTAATAGTTATATGTATGTTAATCCGTTCAAAGGCTAATCCTAGTCAGTCACGCAATAGCTGTTGTCATGAAAAGACGGCAACTAGCCATACCTTCGAAAACATATAATAGCCGAATGGTAGATATACATATGTGAAGTATAATATAACGCTCAATAAAACAAAAGTTAACTGACTTGTGCAACCGAATAATCCGAGTGATTTCTTTAAGCACCCTAACCACCTCCTTCCTCAGAAAATTACCGGAAAGTAGCCGCGACTGGGAATGATCTCCTGCTAACGGTCGAACGCGCAACAAATGGTCCTTCGAGCCGGATATGAGGATTGGAGTGTGTGTTATAAGTGCCTAACTCACAAGTTAAAAACAGTACAAGTGGACAACTAATTACATAAGCAACACAAGTGGGTTTGCTTGAAAAGGCAACCTAAGACATTTGAAAAACCGTTGGAATTCAAACGAGTGCGGCCATTGTTATGGGTAACTGGCACATACAGTGTTGAAGGTTAAAAGGCTTAGGTTGACTTGCCCACAACAAATGTGTGGCCGTGGCTGTGTAAACGCGATCTAAGTAGAAACCGCGCAAATTTGAAATGTGCAAGAACTTTATGTATGAGTGTTCCTGAACTAAAAGAAAGTGCAGTGGCGTGCAACTGTAAAGTTAGTGACTGTAGACAAAGTTACAGTGATACTGCATCACTAAGATGGAGGCATATTTAGCCGAGCAAGAAACGCTCATGAAGCTCATCAAGAACAGTATCATTAATTACAACAAGATCGCAAAAGCGAAACGATTCGAGGGTGTAATACGCAGTCGCGTCTCTATACTACAAGGTTATTGGGAGAAATTTATGCAGATGCACATAAAAATCTCAACCATAGCCACAGAAGACGACACGAAACACCACTATTTCGAAGACGGTGCCTTCGACCAAACTGAGGCCTACTACCTCACTGCCATGGATCATTTACAAGAAGAACTGGAAGCTGAGATTGCAGCGGTAGCGGTCGTCCACAATGCCAATGCAACGATGGCATCAATGCCAGGATCTCCAAGCGTACCAGATGTTTCAGACTTCGCTCGTTTACCCGTAATTGAAATTCCCAAGTTTAGCGGTAACTATACTGACTGGTCAAATTTCAAAGATATCTTTGAGACAGCAGTTTCTAATAATGGTAGACTTTCAAACGTACAGAAACTTCATTATTTGAAAACTAATTTAACAGGAGAAGCTTACAATTTATTAAAAAATGTAACCGTAACAGATGCAAATTATGCAGCTGCGTGGCAAAGTTTGACCAACCAGTACGAAAACAAGCGAGCCATCATTAACGCACATTTGCGAGCGTTTTATGCAATTCCGGCTGTCAGTCAAAATCCTTTGACTGATTTAAAAACTCTTCGTGATCAAGCGAATGATGTTCTAACCGCTCTAAAGAATTTAGGTCGGACGACTGACAGCTGGGATGATCTAATTGTATTTCATTTAGTCGATAAATTAGATAAGCTATCACGCCAATTGTGGGAAACGCACCTAGGAGACAATGTCAATTACCCATCTTACGAAGATTTGAGAACTTTTCTAAATACTCGAATTAGAGCTTTAGAAGCTATCAATTTTGCTACAGTGTCGCAAAGTGAAAGCGACAATAAGAACCCAAAGAATAAGCAGTTCAAGACTCATCATACTAGTACGGCTCAGCGTTGTAATTTTTGTACCGAAAGTCATTCGCCGTATCAATGTGAAACTTTTCGTGCCAAATCGGTAGCGGAACGTGTAGAAGCTGCACGAGAAAAAAGATGCTGTTTTAATTGTTTAAGGCAAGGTCATTTCCCGCGTGACTGTCGGAGTAAGAGTACTTGTAACTTGTGTCATAGACGACATCACACATTATTACATGAAAATAAGCGGAAAAGTGGAACAAACAGCGCGTCAAACGCACCGAATAACAATAACGACCTTGTCCACATTAACGGTGATAATACCAGAACTCAAAGTTCAAACTCAAATCAAATGCCACCGAACTTTACCGGTGACTTCGTCAATCCGTCGAATACGCAGACTGCTGAACCCAGGTCATACTCAAGTCATTTTTGTTCAAAGGCAGACACTAAAGTGTTATTAGCTACTGCATGGGTACAGATTAAAAGTAAATCAGGCCGAGTAACGTGCGTTCGTGCACTCTTAGACCAGGGTTCAGAAGCCTCGTTTATTACCGAATCGGTCGCTCAAGTATTGCGAGCCCCACGCCAACACATAAGCGCTTCAGTTTCAGGATTAGGAGGCAAACAAACAATGACTGCTCGCTCGATCGCTGATATTGAGATTGAACCTTGTCAAGGAAACGGTCCGAGCATTTCCACTCAGAAGTTAAGGTAGAGCACTGGGCTCATTTACAAGGCATAACCTTGGCAGATACTTATAGTACGTCAGAGCCGATTAGCTTATTAATCGGTGCGGATTTGTATGGATCTATTTTATTAAACGGCCTACGAAAAGGTCTTCCAACGGAACCGATTGCACAGAATACTATTTTTGGTTGGGTGTTATCAGGCCCTACTCAATTAGCTACGCAGCGTACAATACGAGTTAACACTCTACATTGTTCCGTCTTACAAGATTTAAATCGGACAATGACTCAATTCTGGGAAGATGAAGCAGTTCCGCAAACTCAAGTAAAATTTTTCACCGAAGATGAGATTAAATGCGATAAGCACTTTATAGATACTCATTCGCGTCCAGCCGGGGATCAATACATGGTCCGTTTGCCCTTCAGGAGTGATCCTCCAATTGATATCGGGGATTCTTATTCGATAGCAATGTCGTCTTATTGCAAGCTGGAAAGGAGACTTGCAACTAAACCCGAGCAGAAAGTTGAATATGATGCGTTTTTAGAAGAATATTTACAGCTTGGTCACATGACTCGTATTAAGCCTGGAGAGCTTGCTGACAAGCAATGTGTTTATTCAACACATCATCCAGTAGTTGGCGAACAAAGCAGTACCACTAAACTTAGAGTAGTCTTCAACGGATCCTTGCCTACGTCTAACGGAACTTCTCTAAATGACCACTTATTAATTGGCCCAAAGCTACAGTCGGATATTGTATCCATTATCTTACAATGGAGAGTTCATCCTTACGTAATTGCTGCAGACATTGCAAAAATGTTTCGTCAAATTTTGGTTGATGACAGAGATAGAAACTACCAATTGATTTTATGGAGACGTAAGCCCGAGGATCCAATCGATACTTATATGCTAAATACCGTCACTTACGGTACAGGACCAAGTCCGTACTTGGCCAATCGCGTTATAAAGCAATTAGTGCAAGATGAGGGACAAAAATTCCCCCTTGCAGTTCCAATCTTACTGAATAACATATACGTCGACGACGTACTTTTCGGAGCAGACGACATCGTCCTAGCTCGTCAAAAACGCGAACAGACCACTAGTCTATTACAATTGGGAAAATTTAAACTGAGAAAGTTCGCCGCGATTCTTCCGCGACTCGTCGATGATCTCGATGCCAACGCGCATAACTTAGCCTCGGATAAATTATTTCACGAGGATGAACAATTAAAAATGTTAGGGATCTATTGGACTCCCTTGCGCGATGAATTTCGTTATAAATTAAACATCCCGGAGGCTGGCAACCTAACTAAAAGAACCGTTCTTTCGACAATCGCAAAAATCTATGACCCATTGGGCTGGATATGTCCTTTCGTGATAAACGCTAAAGTTTTCATGCAGAAGTTGTGGCATGCCAAACTCGAATGGAATGATATATTGCCAAGTGATCTGGTCGACCGCTGGCTAGACTTTTTCTCACAGCTTATTCAAGTAGATCAAGTAGCCATTCCTCGTTGGGTAGGCATTGATCATTCCGCACTTAGATGCGAAATACACGGTTTCTCAGATGCGTCGAACGCAGCATACGGTGCAGTAGTCTACATCAGGATTGAAAAAATCTCCAGTGCTACTGCGGTCTCTATGCTGATGGCTAAAACGAAGGTAGCACCTTTAAAAACGCTGAGTATTCCCAGACTTGAGTTGTTGGCTGCAGTTATGTTAACTAAGCTCGTTAATAGCATAAAAATCATGTTAAACCTAACAAACACTCCAGTATACTGCTGGACTGATTCAACCGTAGCATTGGCGTGGATAAAAAAGCATCCTTCCGATTGGAAGACTTTCGTGGCTAATAGGGTTGCGGAAATTCAGACTGTATGTCCTACAGCTGTTTGGCGTCACGTGCCTACTGATTTTAATCCCGCGGATTGCGCGTCGCGTGGCATTACAGTGTCAGAACTTTTAGAAAAGACACTTTGGTGGGATGGACCGCCATGGCTTCGACTGGCTGAGGAACAATGGCCTAAGCTTGATTCCGAAGTTTGCGACACTGAAGTCGAACGAAAAGTTGCCACTGCGGCACATCTAGCTAAAATTGATCCTGAGTGGGATTTGCAGTACCAATTCTCGTCGTGGTCAAAATTATTACGGGTCACAGCGTACGTTTTTCGATTTATTGAGCATTGTAGGTGTAGAGTGACCAACAAATACGATTTCGCACTTAACAATGCGGAAATCCAAAACTCTAAAACATTCTGGATAAAACAAGTACAACAAGTACATTTCAAAAAGGAAATACTTGAATTGGCTAACACGAAAAAATTAACTAGCAAAACTTCTCTGGTAGCGTTAAATCCTTTCCTGGACGGAGACGGAATAATGCGTGTTGGCGGGCGGCTTCGTAATGCACCAATTGCATATGAGCACCAGTCTCCAATTATATTACCTAAGCATCAAATCTCTGGTTTAATAATAGCTGACTGCCACAAACTTACGCTACACGCGGGAACCCAGCTGATGTTGCGGGTTCTACGCCAAAATTATTGGATAATGCGTGCTAGAGACTTAGTAAAGAGTTATATACATAAGTGCGTGACTTGTACTCGCGACCGAGCACTTGCTTGTAAACAAATGATGGGAGATTTGCCTAAAATTCGAGTAACCCCCGCTAGACCTTTTGATCATAGCGGAGTAGATTATGCCGGACCTTTACTGGTACGGTATCACACTGGTCGCGGGCAGAAGCAGCATAAATCGTATATTGCTATTTTTGTGTGTTTAGCAACCCGAGCTATACATCTAGAACTAGCGTCTGATTATACAACAAACACATTTTTAGCTGCATTTCGTAGATTCGCAGGAAGACGAGGTGCCCCGTCTGTCATGTATAGTGACAATGGCACGAATTTTAGAGGTGCAGATCAGGAATTGCAGCTAGCCTTTAGACAAGCTACTGCCGACGTAGATTTAAGGAATCATCTGGCATCAGATGGAACCGAGTGGCATTTCATACCTCCCAATGCACCGCATTTCGGCGGTCTTTGGAAGGCAGGAGTTAAGAGTGTCAAACTTCACTTAAGAAAAATTATTGGCGCTCATACGCCTACCACAGAAGAGTTGAATACTCTTTTAACTCAAATTGAAGCTTGCTTGAATAGCCGACCGATCGCACCACTTAATGATGATCCGGAGAATTTTGACGCTCTTACACCTGGGCACTTTCTAGTGGGAGGACCCCTTAAGACACCTCCAGAGCCGTCACTGTTGAATCTCAATGAAAATAGATTGTCTAGGTGGCAACTCATGAATCAGAAACTCGAAAAGTATTGGAAAATATGGGCAACGGAGTACTTGCAGTCACTGCAAAAAAGAGTTAAGTGGTCCTCTACACACGAGAATCTGCAGACTGGTGACCTCGTATTAATGAAAAATGCCATGCTGCCTCCTACGAAGTGGCAGCTGGGTAGAGTAACAGACTGTCATCCAGGACAAGATAGAAAAGTAAGAGTCGTGAAAGTGAAGACTTCGACTTCCGAATACCTTCGCCCTATCACACAACTGTGTAAACTTCCAATAGAAAGCGAGAATTCGACATTGTAAAAAAAAAAAAAAGAAAAAAAAATGAATAAGAATTCAATTACTACTGACCTTCGAAAATTGAATTTCTAGTCTAAAGTTAGATTGTCAAAGTAACTCTGTAAATTTTAGTTATAAATTATTGTATATGTTTGATCGAAACCATTCAAAGGTTTATGTTATTTTAACTCACTCCTATCGACTTACACAGTAACTCGAGGCGGGCGGTTTGTTAGCAGAAACTGTCAGTCAGTACCCGTTAGATTCAGAACTCACTTATACCCTTAATAGTTATATGTATGTTAATCCGTTCAAAGGCTAATCCTAGTCAGTCACGCAATAGCTGTTGTCATGAAAAGACGGCAACTAGCCATACCTTCGAAAACATATAATAGCCGAATGGTAGATATACATATGTGAAGTATAATATAACGCTCAATAAAACAAAAGTTAACTGACTTGTGCAACCGAATAATCCGAGTGATTTCTTTAAGCACCCTAACCACCTCCTTCCTCAGAAAATTACCGGAAAGTAGCCGCGACTGGGGATGATCTCCTGCTAACGGTCGAACGCGCAACAAGGCAAAATCGGTATTTTTCAGGAGATTTCTTAATCATTACGACCGGATTTGACCATTCGCTGCGGGAGGGTTCGATGATACCAGCTTCGAGCATAGTATCGACCTCTTTATTCATCGCTTCCTGTACCTTCGGCGATACAGGATAATACCGCTGCTTAATGGGCTCGTGAACTTGCACGTCGATCGTGTGCATCGACAGGTCGGTTATTCCGGAACTTGACGATGGGGGTGGGAGTTTTTCGCGTAACAGCGCGTGAAGTTTCTCCGTCTGATGCGAGGAGAGCTCGAGGAGGCCAGCACAGGCCGAGGTCTCTTGACTCGCATCATCTCGCGAGGGCCAGGATACGTCAAAGTAGCCTTGCGCACCGTCAGGAAATTTCCATCTCGCGCGGGAGAAATCTACGGTAAATTCAAAAGCGCGGATGCCATCTATGCCGAAGATGCACGGGCAGTCAATAGCAGGGGCGAAGCGGATGTCTAGGTCGCGGATTCTATCGGCGAATCGGACTCGCATTCGAGCTTCGCCCGCGATAGTGTCCACGGCACCGTTTGGATATTGAATTCCCACTCGCGTGTGGGGAGAAAGATTCGCGACGATGTCCGAGAAGAAGGGCATCGCGGTACGTCCAATGTAAGTTCGACTCGAACCGGGGTCAAACAGGGCACGCAGGTCTTGTCCGCCTACGTTTATCGTCACAAAGTAGCGCGGGTCAGGGTTTCTTACTCTAGTCGTATTGCTGAGGGTCGAGACGTCTCGGGAGGGCGGAGGTCCACGCTCGCGCTGGGAAATAGTGGGGACCCTTTCCACTAATTCCCGCGGTCGTTTCCCGGAGTGGGTCCGGAGCCACTGCCTTGGCTCGGGGGAAAAACTCCAGGGTTGCCCCCTAACGGGCCGGACTGGTCAGGTGGGGCATAAGGGCATTCCCGTACGAAGTGTCGAGGATCGCCACATCGGAAGCAGCCGGCTTGCCCTCCATGGTACGCTCCATGGGCAGACATGGTCGCAGGAAGGTAACAGGCGCTCGCCGATGCTTGGGGTGGCGCATCGGAGGGGGGTACGGGAATTGATAGGGAGCCTGGGGTGAGACCTAGTACTGTTGAGGGGGGTGGAGGTTCTGGAGTGCCATTAAAGGCGGAGGATGGTTCGTCTGAGTCGGTGGTATGTTAGTCTGGTTCGAGGGCGCGGTACCTGGGTTCGCGCGGTTTCGTCCTCGTCCCCCGCGGGGTCTTCGGCCGCAAGACGACTGAGGATTTGGAGCGGTAGTCTGCGGATTCGCGGGGGTTCCGTTCGCGGATTGCAGTGCCGCACTACCAGAAGGAGCCGGGGGGGTCGGCGCTTGATACGCAGGCAATACTGAGTCTTCGGGTCGCGAAGGAGGTTGATATCTTCTATCCAACGCTCGCGCGTTCTCAAGTAATTCCCCTGAGATGCTCAGCTCATCCAGGGTTCAAAACTCGTATCGCGGAATCGCGAGGCGGTAACTCGGGTGTAGATTCGCGTACGCGATCTCAAGTTGCTCGTCGTCGGAGAGCGGAGGCGATATCTTGGCCATCAAGAGGCGCAAGCTGTCTAGGAAGTCGCTGATGCGCTCATCGGGACCTTGGGTGCGTCGGCGCACGTCATCTTTAAGTCGCGATTGAAAATTTAAACCGGCGAAACGTTCGCGACACGCGGATTGAAAGGAAGTCCAGCTATTCCAGCGGTCCTTATGTAATCGGAACCACTGCAGGGCTTTGTCGGTTAGCAAAAACGGCATTGCTTCGTAAAGGTCGCGGTCGGTCAGGCCGCTGCCGACGCGGTATTCTTCTACGCGGTTGATGAACTCTTCAATGCTACCTCCTCGAGTTCCGGCGAACTTTACGTTCCATTTTCGCACGATGTTTTGAAGATCGCGTGGTCGCGCGGGCGGTACAGTCGCGGGAAGCGCGGTCTGCGGGGGTAGGGCTTCTGAGTGAGGGTGACTCCACGCGGGGGTCCCTGCAAAACTCGCGGCGGTGAGGTAGAGGGGAGCCGTGGATTGCGAAGGGTTCGCGGTAGGAGCGGGATAGGGATTCGGAAGAGGGATAGCGTTCGCGGGATGACCATATAAGGTCAGGGGTGCGTAAGCGCTTGAGGGGTAAGCCGTGGGTGCCACTGGGTACGGAGTGAACCATTGGGCGGGGTATCCGGGGGTCTGGACAGGGTATGCGTGACTGGGGGTCGGGTATGCGGTCGACGGGCCCATAGCGGGGGCTCCAGTCGTCGCGGAGGTCGTGGTGGAGGTCGCGGTCGGTAGTTTCACGAGCGCGGGATATGACTGTTGTGCCTCGACATCGGCGAGGCTCAGCGGCGGCGCGATGAGTGTCCTCGGAGGAGAGACACTCTCGTCTTGAAAATGGACTCGCGGTAGTTCCGCGTCATTTCGCTGCTCGGATAACGTTCGCGGTCGCGGCGCGGTTGGAGCACTGACCGAGGTGCTGGCGTACGAGGAATTCGTCGGTGGATTCTCGGAAGTCGGCGGCGCGACGCGGTTGGAAGTCCCCAGGGTCATCGTACCCAAGGGCAACGCGATATTCTCCGGGATAGTACCCGGAAGGGGTTCCTCGTCCCATGCGGGAAACCAGGAAACGTTCTGGTTTCGTCCTCGTAGGTGCGCGCGAAGGAGACGCCACCGATTTCGCTCGGGGTCAGCGTCTACGCGGAGGCGGTACACGCGTAAGAGCTGATCGATGCTCTGATTCGATAATTCGCATAGCCACGTGACGACCAGATCCGTATTGTCGAGATCAAAGTTTGGCGTGGGTAGCCCCGCGTACAGAACGCTCGAGTTACTCATGGCCAATCGAAACTGGACGAGATTCGCGAGCTGTAAACCGCGAAACGAATAACACTCACCGATTCATCGCACGCGCAATCACTCACACGCATGCAGGCAAGCAGGGGGGGTTAACGCGCACACAGAAATAACAAGCAATCTTAACCTAATATTAGCTGTAAAGAACAGAAAAACAAAAAAAAAACAGACCAAAAATCCAGAAAAACAAGCTGAAAGAAGAAGAGGTAAAGGCAATCTGCTGCAAGCAAGCCCTCACCAGGGGCCAGATTCTGTTTCTTTTTCGTAGCGGTACGTTTGAAACGTACTACCCTCTCTCCTCGGCCGGCTCGGCGTTTCCCCTCGTTTCGTTGATGCCTCGGCCATACCCCTCGATGTTTGTCTATCTAGCAACCGATATAAACAACGAAGCTCGAGCATACGGCCTGGCACGAGGCTAATTTCCCCGGCCAATGAGAATGCGCTGTCCGTCGCAAGCGGTGTCGTGCCGCACTACGGTGCGCGTGTTTTATTTTCAAACAATATTTTGCCGCCGCGATCGGGATTCTTTCCCAAACGTGATCTCGTTGAGTGAACGTCGCAGAAAACGAAAAAATGAGGTGAATACCGAGTTTTATTGTATATACTAATCTTTTCACGCCGAATCGATCGTGTAAAACGAACGAGCTCTCGTACATGCAACCCCGTTATTCAATGTCCACATTTCATCCTAGTTGACCCACGTAGAGTTTGCAATCCTTGCGGGACGCGGCTTTATTGATTTTTTTTTTTTTTTTTTTTTTTTCTAATAAATCGAAATTGACACGCAAACAGAAAAAACGTACACGTATGCATGATCGAACTTGTATTTTTTTTTTTTTTTTAATAAATCGAAATTCACACGCAGACAGAAAAACGTACACGTATGTATGTAAGGTAAACCTTCAAACCCAATTGAATTTCCCGCACAACCACGGGTCGGTAAAGTAGAGGCCTGACGGCGAGATAGAGCAGAAAGGAGAAAAACGTAACGAGAACGTTACGATAGACAAGACTTAAGATTTATTGTAAGAAACAACTGGATAGGCTAGAAACATTGAATGTTGTTTCTTATTTACAGGTTTGTAATTTAAGATAGAATAATGTAAAGAGGCAAACTGCAATGTTAACAAAATAAAACTTATTTACAGAGAAACTTTTCATGAACCTATCCGTTGTCGCCACATAACCTGAAAAAAGGGAAAGAAAGATAACACATTATAAAACAACATTCTCGTTAACAACACGATGGAGAGATTGAGATTCGACTTCAAGATGAGAGGAACCGCGGACGGGAAATCAAACGTCCTGTGTATAACCTCAATCGGGACTCCGGATGGCCGTACGTTCGGAATACCAGATGACCAACAACCAGCGAACCAACACACAACAGTGACAAGCACACCAGCCTTTACGAAGGTCAAAAACACAATCAAAAAAAGGTACCAAACAAGAAATATCTGGATCACCCTCACAAAAGAAATGGCCAAAGTCTACTTGGATGACGACGACAACCTACAGTTCGGCGACTACTTTCTGGAAGAAGTAGTAGAAGAGAAGACGGCCGGGGCTGCAACAAACGCTGCGGACGAAAAGATGGTAAAAATACTAGAACAATTGATTGAAAGCAACCAGAAGCCCCAGATTCTAAATGTCAGCAAAATAGCCAAAGAATTTCTGATTGAACCCTTCACCAATAAAAATCCAAATGCACAGCAATGGATAGAAGAATTCAAAAGAGAATGTGAAAGGTTTGACGTAACAGAAGACAAAAGGAGAATCGAGATTTTGAAGTTCTTCCTAGAAAAAGCTTGCATGGACTGGTATAGTTGTATGCTACTAAAACTGTCGATAGAATCAGCGTGGAAGGACTGGAAAAAAAACTTTTGCGACACATTCGCGAACAGAGGCTGGACACCAATCAGGTACGCGATGACATTCCGATACCAAACAGGATCTCTGTTGGAGTACGCAGTAAAGAAGGAAAAATTACTACTAGAGGTAAGAAAATCCATCGACACGGGTACATTAATAGACCTGATTGCAACCGGACTACCGAACTTTGTAGCAGACAGGATCGATAGAGAAGCAGTAGAAGAAACTGAAGATCTCTATAACGAAATAGGGAAATTAGAACACCTAGTTCACAAGAAAACCAGCGAAGTAAAAAAGGGTAAAAATTACAACGCGAAAGAAAAAACACCATGCACAAACTGTAAAGATAAAGGCAAAGGCACACGCTTTCACCCTGAAGCGGAATGCTGGTTTAAAACCAAAGAAGACAGAATAAAAAGTGTGAACAACGCCGTACTGGAAGTAGAATTAAACAACCAGGATTCAAAAAACTAGACGTAACACCATTAATCACGCTCAAGATTACATTAAATGGAACAGTGGATGTACTTGGAATCTACGATTCGGGCTCTAACGTTTCACTGATCAACTCAAAATTATTACGACCGAAAGTAAAAAATGAGAACAATACGGAAAAAGCTAACATAAGAACGATTAATGGTGTAAATAAAACGGAGGGGTTCATAAAAATAAAAGCAAAAATTCTAGCTATAGAAGAAGATATAGACGCATTCATTGTGAATAATGAGAATTTCAAATACGATTTCTTGATAGGTCTCGATTGCATAAAAAAATTTAAACTAATACAAAACGAGGACTTAAAAATAGAACAAAGAATTCCCGAATGCGCAAAAAAACCTGAAATGGGAAAAGAAGAACAGGATAAGAAAGAAAATAATAAACAGAAGAAAAGTGAAGCTAAAATTACAACAATTTACCAAGTGAACTTTAATGAACACATAGACGTGAGCAAGTTTGAGATGTCAATAGACCACTTAAACGACCATGAGAAATCATTAATAACAAATCTGGTAGATAATTACAAACAAATCTTCGCTAAAGATAAATATGACATCGGTACGGTTAAAGAATATGAAGCAAGAATTGATCTGACGATTGATAAATATTGCAGTAAAAGACCCTACAGATGTACAGCGGAGGATAGAGAAGAAATAGAACAGCAGATTTCACAGCTGCTAAGAAGAAATTTAATAGAAGAATCGTATAGTCCCTTCGGCGCCCCAGTAACACTGGCATACAAAAAAGAGGAAGAAAGACGATCAAGATTGTGCATGGACTTCAGGGATCTGAATAAAATACTAATACCTCAACCACAACCATTCCCTCTAATCGGAGATTTGGTAGAAAAAACGAGAAACTGCAAGTATTTTACAAAACTGGACATTAATTCTGCATTTTGGTCAATTCCACTACGAGTTGAAGACAGGAGAAAAACAGGATTCGTGACCCAGGAAGGACATTACCAATGGACATGCTTACCGTTTGGACTAAAAACCTCGCCGGCTATCTTTCAAAGGATCCTGAGCAACATAATAAGGAAGCACGAACTATCAAAGTTCACGGTAAATTACATTGACGACATCTTGATCTTCTCGGAATCGTTCGAAACACACATAGAACATCTAACGAAACTACTGGACGCAATCACGGAGGAAGGGTTCAGATTGAAACTTGCAAAGTGCACATTTGCATCGGACTCGGTTCAATATCTGGGCCATGTGATAAGCTTCAACTCGGTTTCCCCAATGAGGGACAATCTAATTTCAATACGCAACTTTCCAGTACCGGAGACACAGAAAAATATACGACAGTTTTTGGGGAAAGTAAACTTCTACAATGAGTACATACCAAGAATCTCCATTATACTGGAGCCATTACACAACCTACTGAGAAAAGGGCAGAAATTCATCTGGTCACCGGAATGCCAAGAAGCTTTCGAATATCTGAAAAATTTTCTATGCACGCAACCAGTTCTAACAGTGTACGATCCAAAGCTACCAGTACACATCTACACGGACGCGAGTCTACAAGGCATAGGAGCAGTACTAAAACAACCACAATCAGAAGAAGGCTCGATAGAAAAACCAGTAGCCTATTTCTCGAAGAAACTTAACGAAGCACAAAAAAGGAAAAAGGCGATATATCTAGAATGCTTAGCGGTGAAAGAAGCGATAAAATACTGGCAACACTGGCTCATGGGCAGACCATTCAAAGTTTTCTCGGACCACAAACCGCTCGAAAATATGAACATAAAAGCGAGGACGGACGAGGAACTAGGGGACATGGCATACTATTTGTCACAATACGACTTTGAATTGAAATACCATCCAGGTAAAGATAATCTCGAGGCAGACTGCCTGAGCAGAAACCCGGTGTTGGAAGCACATGAGGACGTAGAGGACAATCTGAAAGTGGTGAATTTGATAAGCCTGGAAGAGATCATCACAGATCAGAAGAAAAACAAAAACCTGAAAGACAAGAAGAAGGAAATCATCCAGAAGAATAACCTGTACTACAAAAAAGTGAGAAAAAAGGAAAAAATTATACTATCCGAAGATTTTAGTAAACAATTGATAGAAAAAACGCACAAAGAATTCGCTCACATTGGAACAAAACAAATACAAAACAAAATTACACCACACTATACAGCAAAAAACTTAACAGAGAACATAAAAGAAGTCTGTAGAAATTGTGAAATTTGTATAAAAAATAAATCAAGAGGACAAAATAAATTCGGTATGTTATCACAACTGGGTCCCGCAAAAGAGCCATTTGAAATAATATCAATCGACACAATCGGAGGTTTCGGGGGCTCACGATCAACGAAGAAATACCTGCACCTTTTGGTAGACCACTTTACAAGATTCGCGTATGTCCTGACGTCAAAAACCCAAAATGCTAATGACTTCATCAAATTAACAAAGGACATATTAAAAAACGAGGATATTGGGAAGATTCTGACAGATCAATACCCAGGAATAAACTCAAAAGAATACAAAAACTTCTTATACGAAAACAACATACCGATTATATTCACAGCAGTAAACGCACCTTTCTCCAACGGTCTAAATGAAAGACTCAACCAAACTCTAGTGAACAAAATCAGATGTGTACTGAATGAAAGAGGAGGAAAATCAGCGTGGACAACAATAGCACACGAATGTGTACAAAAATACAATGAGACGGATCATACAGTCACGGGATTCAGTCCGAAATATTTGCTAGAAGGCGCAGATACATCGATTCTGCCAAACCAACTAAAACAGAAGCAAACAAAGGGAGACCTGGAAAAGGATAGGAAAATCGCCTTGGAAAACAGCATAAAGTACCACAACTACAACAAACAATTATTTGACAAACACAGAGAAGACCACGAGTTCAACGTCGGAGACCGGGTATACGTGGAAAACGGAAATCGCCTTAACAGAAGAAAACTGGACGAACTGAGAATCGGACCATACACAATTGTGGAAAGAATATCAACATCTATATACAAAATAGATACCGGACACAAGAAGTCAGAGTCGAATCTGTTCCACGTCACTAAACTCGTCCCCATTCGGAACTCTACGAGCGCAGTAGACGTAGGGGGTACATGAAAATTTTGCACGCGAAAATTTCCGCCGAGGGGGGGGGAGATGTAAGGTAAACCTTCAAACCCAATTGAATTTCCCGCACAACCACGGGTCGGTAAAGTAGAGGCCTGACGGCGAGATAGAGCAGAAAGGAGAAAAACGTAACGAGAACGTTACGATAGACAAGACTTAAGATTTATTGTAAGAAACAACTGGATAGGCTAGAAACATTTACCACGTTTACGTGCACGAAATTACGTGTCATTAGCTACTACTTTTCTTAAGTTACGCTATTTGAAAATACGTAAACGGGTCTCATTCAAGTATTAGCTACCAGAAATAATTGGGTCAGGTAATAAGTTGCGAGATTTTTACGTGCACGAAATTACGTGTTATAAGCTACTACTTTACTGACGTAAACGGTACTGTTTCAAGTATTAGCTACTAGAAATAATTGGATTTAATAAAATAAGTTGCTTGATTTAAGGTAATAAACCAGTGATAATAGATGACGTAGACGGCTATGAACATGAATCTTGTGAAACTCTCTTCGCTCGCTCCGAGGCACTCGGCGCTACGCGCCTGACTCTTCCTCGGAATAGCTGGCCTAACTTTTTTTTAACCTTCAGTAGGTGTTCTAGAGACCTAGAAACTAGGAATTATGGTGCGATAGACCTGGACACCGGAAACTATGGCGCGATAGACCTGGACACCAGGAACTATGGCGCGATAGACCTGGACACCGGAAACTATGGCGCGATAGACCTGGACACCGGAAACTATGGCGCGATAGACCTGGACACCGGAAACTATGGCGCGATAGACCTGGACACCGGAAACTATGGCGCGATAGACCTGGACACCAGGAACTATGGCGCGATAGACCTGGACACCGGAAACTATGGCGCGATAGACCTGGACACCGGAAACTATGGCGCGATAGACCTGGACACCGGAAACTATGGCGCGATAGACCTGGACACCGGAAACTATGGCGCGATAGACCTGGACACCAGGAACTATGGCGCGATAGACCTGGACACCGGAAACTATGGCGCGATAGACCTGGACACCAGGAACTATGGCGCGATAGACCTGGACACCGGAAACTATGGCGCGATAGACCTGGACACCGGAAACTATGGCGCGATAGACCTGGACACCGGAAACTATGGCGCGATAGACCTGGACACCGGAAACTATGGCGCGATAGACCTGGACACCGGAAACTATGGCGCGATAGACCTGGACACCGGAACTATGGCGCGATAGACCTGGACACCGGAAACTATGGCGCGATAGACCTGGACACCGGAAACTATGGCGCGATAGACCTGGACACCGGGAACTATGGCGCGATAGACCTGGACACCGGAAACTATGGCGCGATAGACCTGGACACCGGAAACTATGGCGCGATAGACCTGGACACCGGAAACTATGGCGCGATAGACCTGGACACCAGGAACTATGGCGCGATAGACCTGGACACCGGAAACTATGGCGCGATAGACCTGGACACCAGGAACTATGGCGCGATAGACCTAGAAACCAGGAACTATAATTATTATTATAATCGATGCACCGATTGTGCGTTGAGGCGGATACTCGATAAACATACGAATAGCGCGAGATTCAAATGACGAGCGCTCATGTCTCGGCGGCTTGTAGCAGCTTCACGTGGTCGTTTTGGAGCGTCGCGTCTGTACTTTATTCCGTGTACGCGAATAAATATTGGTGTTTATCGTTTCAATTGACGTTAACAGCGGTTTATAAGAAAATAGACAATCCGAAAATAGGCAAGTACGCTTTTGGTATATACAAATATAAGATATACGCTAGTTTGTAGTATGTATGAGCATGCATTTTTGTTGTTGGTTATGCATACGTCATGGCCAATTCCATCTAAAATTGGTCAAATTTGGGATGATTTTAACGTAGTATTGTGTAAATCGATTGAAATCCTTTTTACATTAAATGTACGCTAAATACGTCGCTTATTATATTGATTTTTGGCCATCATCCCCAATAGTCCTAATTTCACCAGCATATTTGGTGAATGAGATTCGGCACACCACCCAAATTTTTTTTCGTAAAAATTAACGCGCCCGCGGTGGGCGGGGGGCTCCACCCCTGAGACGAGCCCTATGAATTAATGATTTGACGAAGTTGGTGTTCCTTTTTTCACGTACTACTTTCGTCACAGATTAACGTTAGAGAGCCTCAAGATTTTTCGATAAAATCTTCGTGATCTCTGAAACTGGGCTATTCCGCGTGAAGCGGATCAGTCACCTCTCAGATATTTTTTTAATTTTGCATGTCGATTGTGCAGGGGGAGTTAGATTTTTGTGCCGAAGCGCGATTTTGATAATGCAAAATTCGATTTTTTATTTGCAATAACAAATTGGAGCACCTTTTTTTTCAAAAATTCATAACTCCGCCAAAGATGAAGTTACGTTCAATTTTTTTTTTCGACCCACGCGGACAGCTTTATAGAATTTAAAAAAAAATACGAATGAAAAAAAAACAATTGTTATCAATTGTTTATTTAACAATTAATTTTTCAAAGATTTTTGAAATACTGAGCAACACGACTAAAAAATTTTTTTTAAATCTGACATGTACCTTGTACTATACTACAACCTGTGAATTGATTTCAGAGACGTGTTTTTTTCGTTTTCGAGTGAAAAATCGTTGAAGGTGTCGATGCGTACCAATTCGAGGCGCGTCGCGTCTCACGGAATGGCGGGCGACCGGCGACCGGCCACCGCTACTCCGCAGTGGCAACGCAACGTTATTTGCGAACTATTCTCACGATGTTGGACATGATTAAAAAATCCGAAAAAAATACTGTACTTTCACGAAGCCTGCCTTAAGCGATAAGTAAAGTTTCAAGAACGTGTTCTTCCCCGTTTTTGAATTACTGAGATTCAAAATATGTAAGACGCATATAGGTAACAAAAAAAAAAACGGGGAAGAACACGTTCTTGAAACTTTATTCATCGCTTAAGGCAGGCTTCGTGAAGGTACAGTATTTTTTTCAGATTTTTAAATCAAGTCCAAGATCGTGAAAATGATTCGCAAATAACGTTGCGTCGCCACCGTGGAGTAGCGGCGGCCGGCAACCGGTCGCCCGCCGTTCCGTGAGACGCGGCGCGCCTCAAATTGGTACGCATCGACACCTTTAACGATTTTTCACTCGAAAACGAAAAAAAAAACACGTCTCTGAAATTAATTCACAGGTTGCACTATAGTACAAGGTACATGTCCAAATTAAAAAAAAATTAGTCGTGTTGCTCAGTATTTTAAAAATCTTTGAAAAATTAATTGTTAAATAAACAATTGATAACAATTTTTTTCTCAATTTTGTATATATTTTTTTCATTCTATGAAGCTTTCCACGTGAGTAAAAAAAAAAAAAAACTGAATGTAACTTTATCTTTCGCGGAGTTATGAATTTTTGAAAAAAAGGTTCTCTAATTTGTTATTGCAAATAAAAAATCGATTTTTGCATTATCAAAATCGCGCTTTGGCATAAAAATCTAACTTATCCTACACAATTGACGTGCAAAATTGAAAAAATATCTGACAGGTGACTGATCCGCTTTACGCGGAATAGCCCAACTGTGATTTTTGATGAAAATTGTGGGAAAAGATACGATTTTAAAACACGAAAATCTAAAATAAACAGTTGTTGACGTGGGAGTTCAATCACCGGTTTTTTTATGTCGTAGTTCTAGCTTTGAAACACTTCTCTTTTTTTGGGGGAGATTTTTCTAACAAACCCTTGTTAAGTTGTAAATGTTCTTACCCTAGAACGGTGACCTGATTTTTTTTACCTATTCCGGTAACCTGGGGTGAAAAAATATTCCAATTTTGAAAATTCATATCTCGGGTATATTTTCACGTACATGGTCCTGTAGGGGCTCATTCTTTTCGTTTTCAAATGCAGAATCATGAGAACATAGAGCGATTCTGCGTACAGTCCAAAAAGTTGGTCAAAAATTATCTAAGAGGGCGAAAAACGTGGAAAATTCATAAAAATGACATTTTCTTTCAATTCGTTGGGGTGTTTAAACACTCCAGATTACCGTTGTAGGGTTGAACTCAATGTTTGGACCGTTTTGTACCGTCTGGAAAGAATCACAAAAATTTTGATGATGATGTATAACAACATTTCACTTTCGAAAAGGTAGATAAAACTTTTCCTCGATTTTGTAAAATTATTTACTATTTTTTTTCGAGAAAGCTCTTCATCAACGACTTCTAGGATTCCACGGATGAAAGTCAGTTGTGGGCAGATGACTTCGGAAAATAACTGATACAAAAAGTGAACTCATTTCATTCGTGAAAAATAATCTTTAGAGAATCAGCCAGTTAAATTCTTCATCTTTACATTCATCATTTCTTGACACATCATCCGTCAAGAAGACTTGCATCAAGGGAATGTTAGAAGTTGGTGATGAAAAGTTTTACCGAAAGAATAATTGAATAATTTGTAAAGAATAGAAGGAAAAGTATGCCCACTTTTTTTAAAGCGAAACGTTAGGTTTTATATCGTCAAAAGAATTTTCGACAAAATAGTTAAAGATAGTTAGTTCGGAAAATCCCCCAAAAATCAGAGGAGTGTTTCGGAGCTAGAAATACGGCTCAACAAATTAGTGATTCAAATCCCATGTCAAAAACTGTTCATTTTCAGATTTTTGGATCTGAAAATCGTATCTTCTCTTACAGTTTTCATTATACAGGGCTGTTGATTTTTCGACGGGTTCAAGAGACCACGAAGATGTATTCGAACAATCCTGAGGCTCTGCGACAGTAATCTGTGATGGAAATAGTACGTGAACAAAAATCACCAGCTTCGTCAAATCATTACTTCATAGGGCTAGTGTAAGGGTTGAAGCCCCCCCTTTAAAACTCTTTGTCATAACAGAAAATATTCATAGTCCTAATGTTGATTCAAATTGCTGGCTTTCGATGTTGTAGCAGTGTTGGACGTATTTCACCTGGGTATTTGAGTTGGGAAGCAATACCGTCAAATGTCATTGGAGCAAATGAAGCAAAGATAAAATATTAATTTCATTTTTATCTGAATAGGTTGAAAATCTTCTTCATCAGTTGAAAATGTCGTGCCAGGTGGAAGTTAAAAAAAAAAGAATCAACTGGTCCTGGGCAGAAGAACAGACCATGTTGACAATTTTTCAAGAAAAAAATATACATGATAAGCTCGACGGACGAGAGGTCCGATCCGATGAGTGCTACCATGAAGTGAGCGAAGCGATGGCTTTGAAGGGATATGATAGAAATCCAACGCAAGTACGCATAAAATATTATGCCTTGCGCAGTTCATTCAGAGACCTGAAGAGAAGTCAGGGTACATCCGGGGCAGGCTTCGAAACAATCGCTCATGGCAAACTTCTTTTCGAGTTGTTTGGACATCGACCTGCTGCTAGACTCATCGCGACAGGTGTAGATTCGAGTCGCAACGCTACAATTGTAGATGTGGTGGAAGGTGCGTGGCATAACATTATATACTATATTCAAATATGAATACTGAAAACTGATATTATATCGTTCGAATGGTACAAGGTCGTATGCGCATAGATACAAACTGTTACCACACCCAAAGGTGAAAAGGCATGTGTAGTTTTTCTCCATACTTCTGCGAAAAATACAGAAATATTTTCATAAAACTTCGAATCTAAAAGATTGGCAATTAACGGTGAAAAGTCGTAAGTAGTGCCGGATACGCCTTTTGATCATTCTTCTACTTTCTTTTGATCTCTTCTTCTACTGAAATCGCATTCACAAATGGCGTAAGGTGCCCATGTGCCCAATTTTATCTTCAATTTGATCAAAATCGATGTCATTTTCAATTGAGATTGGTTTAATGAAATTGATACTTATGACCCTTTACCATTCATACGTAAATAAAAAACAAGAAAATTGTTATTGAAGAGCTTATCCGCCAAACCTATTCATATTTGCCCTCATCTGAATGGATTTATGCGTATTGATTAAATGTGAAACAAACGGGTTTGAGCTGACTATGAGCCAGCCTTCGAACTTCCCGTTATTTATTCTGTTCTCAGCTGTTCTCAAATTTTCAAATATGACCTCAGATTCTTGATCAGCGGTTTAAGAAAACCTTCGAGTACCGATTTCCGTAAGATTTCGAATGTTTTCAGTGTTTTGCCCAGAAAATTTGATTCGCCATTTTGAATTTCGCAAATCTGATTTCAGATTAGTGGTCAGTGACCCAAAAACCTAAGAGTACCAAGTTTCATCCAAGTCCAAATGTTTTCAGTTCTTTGCTGCATATCGAATACGCCAAATAAAAATTTTGCAAAACTGACTTCAGATTCGTGATCAGCGATCCAAAAAACCATATGGTACCAAGTTTCATCGCAATCCGTTGATCCGTTCTCAAGTATCGTCATTTTTCTGGTATTTTTTTGGAATTTTGTTATTTAAATATTTGGAAAAGTACTGAACAGATCGAAGCTAAAATCTAATCAGTTCTAAGTTAAGAACAGCCCCGTCGATTTAGCACAAGTTGATCAAAATCCGACCACGCGTTCTTGAGATATCGTCGGACAAAAATTTGACCGCGTACATACACACATACACACACACACACACACACAGACAGACACACACACACACACACACACACACACACAGACGTCCACTTGGAAATGATCGGAAATGATTCTCTAGAGCTGAAAACGTGGAGATCTAGCGAAAACTCAACTTTTCATTTTCGGGGTGATTACAATAACTTCCTTTTTTCTCTGAAAACAGAGAAACAGGAAGTTAAAGAAAAAACACTCTACTCCCAAAATTGCCTATTCAGCCGTTATGAACCTATACCATTGAGTAAGCGATGTCGTTTTTCATATTTACAGAAAATGGTGAATTAGAAGGAGCAGATTTCCAGCACATTGATGACCCTGACAATGACTTGATGGCCCTAGCCGATATTCAAGCAGTAAATGAACAGCTACGTAATCCTCGTCACCAGATTGAGATACGAGAATTTGGTGACGATGGTCTGCAACCCGTACAGCAGCTTGTCAACGAAGGAGCGCCGAACCGACCTGTTAATCAATCGGTTCGTCGAAAGGCTCGTCATGAAATTGTAAATGGCCAAGGGCCAGTTGCAGGTAGGTGCTAACAATTGTGTCTGAATAGTGAATACTCCAAAACTATAAATGTACACATTAAAAGTTTGATATCTAATGTTTGATATAATCTTAGCAGATGTAGCTGTTGAAGCTGATGGTAATGCTGTACCCCAAGCCCCAGGTCCCCAGGCCCAAGATCCCCAGGCCCACGATCTCCAGGCCCAAGGTCCCCAGGCCCCAGGTCCCCACGCCGAAAATCCCCAGGCCTATGGTCCCCAGGCCCAAGGTCCCGAGGCCCAAGGTCCCCAGGTCCGTGGTCCCCAGGCCCAAGGTCCCCAAGCCCATGGTCCCCAGGCCCGAGGTCCCCGGGCCCCCGGCCCGAGACAACAAGATGCACATCTTGGCGTAAGACCCGGAGCTGGCAGAGTCCAAGGAGTCCTAGGTATTTCAAATCAATAGCCAAGCCAACTAGTTTCAACAATTTTATTTACATAGATATTCCAATGCATAATTATTTTTATGAATAGGTATACAATATGTAGTGTAACTTTCATAAAAAACATTATTGTGTAAGTGCGTGAAATGACATTTCAATTTTTTACAATGACGTATTGTAAATTATCGTATTGTACTTCGCTTTTCAGATCGTACTAAAGGCAAGGGAAGCTACGCCAAGGCTCTGTCGACTTTTCATGAGCAGTGGTCTCGCTCTCAAAGAGAACTGCAAGAAGACATGCTCGAGAGGCACGAAACTTTCGTGACACGTGAAATAGAGGCAAGCCGTCGTTGGGAAGAAGTACAGCAAGCATCACACCAAAACCATACGAAACAGTTGATTGAAAGTAGCAATACTGCGCTCATTTCATCAATAGATAAGATGATGGCTGCTTTCAATAAACCACCTGAGCAGCCGCAAATTATGCCACATCTTCCATATCCAGTCACTTATCCGCAAGGCCACCAGTACTCTTACCCAGTACACATCACGAGTCCCAATTCATATCCGAACTCAGTTTATTCACATGCGTTCACAGGCGACCAGATTTCACCCTCCAATCGTTCTAGTAGCAGTAGTAGTCCTACTTCAACTTTTGTGCCATCTCCTCCGCGGCCTCCGCATTCTCAAGAAACCCTCTGTACTGATACTAATCCCTTTGCTATTTCCCACGTCATACCGTCTACTACAACTTCTGAGAACGCAAATCATTCGTTTTCCACATCTTATCGCCACTTCCAAACCAGAGATGAATCATGAAGTGTTTGAGGAGATGCATCTTTTCCATTTTTTAATTTTTATTACTATTAAAAAAAGTTATATTTTCAACCGAATAATACACAATAAATTTCGGTACATATTTAAAATGGTGTTTTCGCGATGAATCGATTTCCTTGATGACCACAAATTAGACGGCTCCGAAAATTGCGAAACACATACTTATGTTCTTTTACTGTTCAGAATTTTTTATTTCTCGAGTTTTTTTTCGTAAATCTAATCCAAGTCTGAAACCTCACGGTTGATCGCATAAGGCTTGCATTCGATTTTTGCAAAAACTTGGAAACATCGCTGCTCCGAAAGAGTAAATAACCAAAGTCCGAAAATTTGAAGGACCGTATCTTTTGAGTGGTAGACTGAAGAAAAACTGATGATTGTCGGGCCAAACTTTGATCACTTCAACTTGACTACACCCCTGTATTCTATTTCTCATCATAATTACGAATATGAAATAAACTAAATATCACAAAAACTTAACCTCTCATCTTTTTCGAAATGAAACTATTCCTGATTTAGCAGCGGATAGTGTTCTTCCATGTAATGCCGCATCCGGTCGCGGACTTCTTCTCCGTCATGATTGCCACGAGGAATCTCTCGATCAGGTTGTGGGAACTCTGCATTCGCATTCTGTACGATGTTCAACCACCCATCCATGAATGGATCTTTCGCTATTTCAACGAAATTGTGCAGGATGCAGCATGCCAGGATCACTTCTGGCATGAAGTAAACGTCCAGCTCACTTCGTTTGCAAAGGATACGCCACCGACCTTTTAAGCGGCCGAAGGCGTGTTCGACGACTATCCTTGCTTTGTGGAGATAAACATTGAATGACACTTCCTCGGGTGTTGGCCGAATACGGTAATCGTGTATCAGCCAGTTGAGTAATGGGTAGGCCGCATCACCAATTATCACGTACGGCATTGTCTCGCCGTGGAAGTTACGATCACTCTGGAATTTGGAACATCATTCGTTGATTTTAGAAGAAAATCACGTTTGGCGATGGGGTCCATATCAGCCAATGGATAAACTGACCTCAGGGATAAGTCTGTGACTATTCCGGTACAGATCTGAGTCCCTTAAAACGACCGAATCGTGTACGGATCCTGGGTGTTGACAGGTGACAGCCCGGAAGCTAAAATGAATACATAAATATAGCATACTGACAAGTATAGATATCGTTATGAAATGACAGGGTCTAGCTTACCAACGACGGTGGTCGACAACCGCTTGCAGCACAAGAGACGACCAACCTTTTCGGTTGTGGAAATCCGCTGCTCCCTCTTCAGGAGGAGATATTTGAATGTGCGATCCGTCTACAGCACCGATGACTTGTGGCATTCCGTACTTTTGCTCGAATCCTTGTGCAATTTCATCACAATCTTCTCTAGTGTGTGGGAATGACAAAAAGGTTTCCATCATACGCGAGTTGATTGCTCGTACAACAGAATGGAGACACTCGCAGACTGTGCTCTTGTGCACACCAAAGGGATTGCCTACAGTCCTATATTCCCCAACACTCGCCAGCCTGTATATAGCAATTGCAACTTTTTTCTCCACGCTTAGTCCCGGCAACACGCAATTTTCGGCCCGCTCTAGAGGTTGTCGAATTCTCTCAACTAGTTGAAAAAACGTGTCACGTCTCATGCGGAAGTTCTCAAGCCACTGCTCATCATCAAACGTTTGGAGAACAGTGTTTTCCCACCATTCGTCAGTACGGTGTTTACGGCCAATTCGACGGATTCTCACCGGCAGTGCCTGTGTATCCAAATACGAAAACAGTAATAATGAATTACTTGACGGGTTACATGAGAGTATACCGCAAAGAAAATATGTAAATTCAGGGAACCTTGAGCTAGAAAGTTATGGCAACTTTTCCGTACCGTTCCAAAAGTTAGTACATCGAGGGACGTTCAAAAAATTTTTCATGAATATCCACTTGGATGACCTGCATCGTCGTGCCGGACATATAAAGGGTCCGTTGAGGACATAGGTTTGTGGTTCAACCAAATTACGCGTAGACGGTTTGTCTCCAACACAAAATTTGAATGAATTCTTAAAATGTACTACATTAATTTTTTTTTTATTGAATCAAAAGTCGAAAATTCTGAACAATGGTAAAATGTTATATTCTAACCTAACAGACATTATTTTGACAAATTTTTTTTTTTTTAATCCAAATCAGGTAACGGCGAAGATCCTCGCGAAGATTTTCATGTGCTGTATTTTCAGAATCTGTTCGAATTTTGTTTTAAATGAACCGTCTACGCGTAATTTCGTGAACTGCAAACCATGTCCCCGAGGGATACGTCTTACGACGATCCTGGCAACAGTGGTTTGAGTGCATACATTTTCATGAAATTCTTTTTAAGGTGCAGCCTCAATAAGGCCCTACCTTTTATTTAAAAAAATATGGATATGAATATGGATGAAAGAGATAACTGCTATTAGAGATGGAAATTCCAGAAATTCACATATTTTTATTGCCGTCTCCCGTGTAGAAATCTGTCTGGGGACGCCCGACTACTGGCTAGCCCCCGGCCGGGCAATCCCAAGTTAGCCCGACTGGTCAGTCCCTAGTCGGGTACTAAGCAGTCAAACTGAGATCATTATTCACGCGGGCGGAACCGACCAGTGCCCCCTTAGAAGTACCGACTTGAACCCAGTTAGCCCTATTCAGCAGTTCCCGCCAAGGCACTAGTTCGGAGAGCCCGGGCATTGTTGCTTCTCTTTATTTACTCTTGATTATTGTGAAAATATAAAGTCTCGATTCATCACGGTACTGGTTTTATTAGACTTACATACACATCCCTTACGGGGAAAAAACCTGCCGGGTTAAACCTGAATTCTTTGATTCTCAAGGATGATCCATCAAGTTGAGGATCAACCCTGAAAAATTGGTGATTCAACCCTGAAAATCGAGATGTAATTGTCAAGAATCTGATAGAATTTTATATTTTATTCTACCTAGTTCCTTGACGAATAAATCTCAATTGTTTACTAAAATCAAAATTTCCCGGGAACCAAGCCCCAAGTATGAAGTCTGAAATCGTAGATGCGGAGAACACGACGGCATCGTGACTGACGTGACGTTATCCAGGGTGTCTAGCGTCAACTGCATATCAAATTCCCTGACATTTCCCGATTTTCCAGTCTGGAAAATCGTGACTCTTCCAGGACTCACTTCAACTTCATTTTCCTAACGAGCGCATTTGGGAGCATTCAAATACTACGTCACGCGATTTTCGGCCATTTCGGGCCGCCCCCCCCCCCTCCCCCACATCACACATCGTCACAGTTTTTTACCCCTCTCTCGACGTGATGTGACTACTTCGATCTCGACTCCCCCCCGCACCTTCGTAGATTTTGAAATTTGTCCAAGAATTTGTCAATATTTTGAAACTCGCACCATGGCTGTCGGTAAAAAAAGCGTGACGTGACGCTGCGAATTTATCCCCCCCGCCCCCTCGTCACAGGTCATCACAGTGAAGCTTACCCCCCCTAAGAGCGTGACGTAGTATTTGAATGCTCCCTTTCTAATTCTAAATTTATGACGATCAAAGTTAAATGTCATTATTTTAAGTTAAAATACTCAATTTCTTCTCTCAATTCAATTTGGCCACAATTTGATATGAGAAATTTTTTTTATTGACTATAAAGAGATTTGGGTTGGGAGTTATTTCTCAAAATAATGGTCACAGCAATCAGATATTTTCAAAATCTTACAGCCATCGAAATGGAGGAAAAAAAAATGAAAAATTCCAGATACGTGTGCGAAATCCCTGACATTTCCCGGTTTTTCCAAACGCTTTCAAATTCCCTGACATTTCCCGGTTTTCCAGATTTCCCTGACAGCTAGACACCCTGTTATCAGGCGCTGGGGCGTCGCCATATTGTCTTAACTATTAACGGACTTTCCACTAAATTTGTTTGTTGAATTTTTGACTTGATATCCATTTTTTTTCCCGGCAAACAGCTTTTTGTATATATTTCTATTGAACGGGAAAACCTGAATAGTTCCCGGGTAGCTAAACCGGCTTAGGCTACCTAGGGCAGCGTTACACCCCCGGCCGGAGGCTGGACGGATGAGCTGCTCAGGTCCCGTTTTGAAATCAGTAAAACTGGGCAGTACCCAGCCAGTTACCGATTGTGATAGGTATAACCCCTTAGTTCGCGCGAAAATTCATATTTGGGGTATTCCATGTCCACTCGACCAAGGATTTTCCCTCGCAATTTTTCATCCGCTCCTTTTTTTTTTTATACGATTCTCCGATCTCAAAATGGCACTCCCACATCTTTTTAGATTTTTTCGGCCATGCGTTTATTTTATTATTATTATTCAAACCCATCTGAACACGGTCTTTTTATAAGATCTCAAGGAATTCTCGAAAATCCAGTTTTTCATTTCGATCATTCTGACACTCGGACCACGATGGGGCGATTTTTTTCGTTTTTTTTTTCTTAGCAATTCGAACATTTTGAACCAATCATGTCCAACATGTTTCACGTTACTAAAATTATTTAAAGAATTTCCATAATCTCTGTGGTCAATAAAAAATCTTATAAGAACCGACGGTAGAATTGTTTATAATTTTTTAAAGAATTTTCGTAACGTGAAACATGGCGGTTCGTTGGTTCAAAATGTTAAAAGTGCTAGAAAAAAAAATCGGTAAAAAATCTCCCTGTCATGGTCCAGGTGTCAAAATGAGCGGAATGAAAAACTATGTTTTTGAGAATTCTTAGAGATTTTTAAAAAAGACCGTTTTCAGATGGCTTTGAATAATAGTAAAAATTAATCGGATGGCGGAAAGAATGTGAAAAAATGTGGGAGTGCCATTTTGAGATCGGAGAATTGTGTAATTATGGAGCGAATCAAAAATGGTGAGGGAAAGTCATTGGTCGAGTTGACATGGAATGACCCATTTATTTATTCATTCACTTACCTGAAGTGACATTACGGCACCTTGTCCGGCTGCCATAGACATGCCCCTGAAAAGGGTTTGAAACGCCGAGTTGAGCCTTCTTTGAAAATTGCGGCGATGTTTCACAATTTTACTACGAAATTCTTCGTCCAGGTGGAGGATCTGCTGTATGTTTGTGTTTCGATTCGCAACTAAAGCACCCACTATACCCATTATCCTTTGGCGATTCATTTTCTGAATATCGCGTTATTCCGATCGCTTACTGCTGCCAAACGCTATGCTGTCGGATGTTCGTCACTTGTTCTTTAACGTGCAGCATTCACACGTAAACAACAACGTTCATTAATTGATCTCCAATTGTTTCTTTTGCGATGAGCTTCACACGTAAACGGTGACGAACTTTGATTGATGGAAAACCAGTATCACGTAAACGCTCATTACAATACCAAACGAGTACTAAATTTCGTGCACGTAAACGTGGTAATTGAATGTTGTTTCTTATTTACAGGTTTGTAATTTAAGATAGAATAATGTAAAGAGGCAAACTGCAATGTTAACAAAATAAAACTTATTTACAGAGAAACTTTTCATGAACCTATCCGTTGTCGCCACATAACCTGAAAAAAGGGAAAGAAAGATAACACATTATATGTATGATAAAACTTTTTTTTTTTTTATAAATCGAAATTCACACGCAAACAGAAAAACGTACACGTATGTATGATAAAACTTTTTTTTTTATTAATCGAAATTTACACGCAATGGGAAAAAACGTACACGTATGCATGATCGAACTTGTATTTTTTTTTTT